>CAUYQU010012630.1:0-41071 GCA_963574635.1 Cheracebus regulus | reverse complement strand
TTATTCTACAATAAATACTTCAGCAGGAAGAACACATGTATCCCCAGCTGAATTGGGTTTTTCATTTTTTCCCTATTAAAATTCTTCAAAAGAGAATTTCATTATTTACTTCAGTAAAAGTTTACACATTTGTTTTTTTGCCCCAGCTCCCATCTTTTTTTTTTTTGCCCCAACTTTATACATTATAATATTGTGTACCTTGTGTCTTTAAATAATACTGAAAATTGCACAGCTTCATGACTTTGGATGCCTGTTTTGTTAACGTGTTACCAAGTGTGATGTCATAACGTAATTATTAGTTAAAACTCAAGGCAAAAATATAAACTTAAGGCTAGGTGTAATCATAAAAGCAGATATAAAACTATATTTAAAATTATTTAAATCATTTTAAAAAATAACCTACTTCTTATCAAATGCAAGTAGATTTTCAGGGTTTAAAACGATACATATGGCTAACGACAAGCTTATAGTAGACATAGATATGGTGTCACCTCTGCTATTTCTTGTTTCTTAGGCTTGTATCAGCAGTGGTATAGTAAACCTAGATTATTTTGCAGAAGGTTTTTTTTTTTTCTTAATGAAGTCATTTGCTCATGTTAAGACGGCTATTTAAGTTAAAAAAAAATAGTTTAAAATGATAAATCGTATGTCTAGCTAACTGGGCACATATAGTGCGATATGATACAACACGCTTAAAGAATGGCCAACTGCGGGCTCACTATCCATCACCCCAAGTTAGAAAGGCCTGACATCTTTCCAGGGAGTCTCATTTAGAATATATATGAGTTGTAACTATCTAGCACTCAGACCTACAAAGTAGATCCATGTAAACCCATATAAATCAGCAAAGCTTAGAATTTTTATTATTTTATATTCGAAGTTGGCAGACTTCCTGTAAAGTTCCAGTTAGCAAATATTGCAGGTTTTGCAAACCATAAATCTGTCACAATTACTCAATCCTAACACAATAACATGAAAACAGCCTTAAACAATAGATACATACAGTCATGCACTGTATAATGATGTTTTGGTCAGCAGATAATATACACATTGGTGGTCTCATAAGATTAACATGGAGCTGAAAAATTCCCATTACAGAGTGATGTCTTGTGACCCTGACCCTGCCAAGGCTAATGTGTGTATTTGTGTTTGATTTAAAAAAAAAAAAAAAGTTTAAAGACAAAAAAAAAATGCAGAAAATTTTAAAATAGAGAAAAGGCTTACAGATTAAGGACATAAAAAATATTTTTGTACAGCTGCACAATGTGTTTGTATTTTAAATTGTGTTATTATAAGATTCAAAAACTTTAAAAAATTAAAATTTATTAAGTAAAAAATGGCAGTAAGCTGAGGTTATTATTGAAAACAAAAATTGACCGGGTATAGGGACTCACACCTGTTATCCCAGCACTTTGGGAGGCTGAGGTGGGCAGATCACCTGAGATCAGAACTTCAACATCTGCCTTGCCAACATGGTGAAACAACATTTCTATTAAAATGCAAAAAATTATGTATGATGGCATGCACCTGTAGTCCCAGCTCAGGAGGCTGACGCAGGAGAACTGCTTGAACCCAGGAGGCAGTGCGCCAAGATCGCACCACTGTCCTCCAGCCTGGGTGACAGAGCAAGACTCCATCTCAAAAAAAAATTAATAAATTTAGTGCAATCTAAGTGTTTATAAAGCCTACAGTAATGTACAAGTAATGTCCTAGGCCTTCACATTTACTCACCATTCATTCACTGATCACCCAGAGCAACTTCCATTCATGGTAAGTGCACTATATAGGTGTTTCTTTATCTTTTATATTGTATTTTCACCGTACCCTGTCTATGATCAGATATGTTTAGATATGCAAATAGTTACCATTGTGTTACAATTGCTTAAAGTATTCAGAACAGTAATGTGCTGTATGGATTTGTAGCCCTGCAGCAATAGGCTATACCACACAACCTAGGTATAGTGGGCTATACCATCTAGATTTGTGTAAATACCCTCTGATGTTCACACAATGACAAAATCACCTAAATAAGCAAGGCTGTGTTCCAATAATACTTTATTTATAAAAACATTGGTGAGCCCAGATTTGGCCCACAGGCCATAGTTTGTGACCCCTGTTTGAGATTTGTTTTAAAACACGCTAATAAAATCTCTATCATGTCTAACCTGTGACCTATTTCAACTCCAGTGAATTATCTTGAGACTGGTACCTAAGATTTTAGAGATCACTATTCTAAATGATTCTTGAAGATGAACATCACTCTATCCTGCTTTAGCATGCAATATAAGAATCTTTTAACGTTCTAGTTTTTGGAGGATGCACAGGGATCATAAAATTGTCTTGGACATGTTTCTGTCAATGAGATAGGTAACAGTCATTTCTGATAAAATGCTTTAAACCACTTTTCAGTCACTTGAGAACTGTCCTCTTCAATGCAAATATACACAGAACTAATTTTCAAAAAAAAAGACGTTACTGAGGAGCTGGATTTTTTTAAAAGAATTAATTATTTTTGTTGATGATACTATTATATCTTGCAAAACTTCAAGACAGGAACTTATGAAGCAAGTAATATCTTTGTTCATTAGAGAAAAATTAGCAGACAAATATGCAGTGAATAAATTAATTTAGCTCTGCTTGACAGAGACATCAGAAAATCAATGTTACAGCCATATCTGATGGATTTGGTGTTCTAGAAAAAGCCTACTTTCTACTCAACCAACAAATCATACTGTTCAACTTCAAAAGCTGTTTCCATTGCAACATCAAAGGGCATTTTAAGGCATTTTGAGCTCTTCTCATTAAAGTCTGAACATCTGAAATGCTTTTGTTCTATCCTGACATTTTTAAGTCACTTCCTTGCCTGTGGTTTGGAAGTGAAGGGTGAAAATCCACTTTCTCTTCACACCGCAGTTTTCTGTCTGAGTATAAGACACCTTTGTGAACTCAGAGTACCACAGGTAAAATTACTGGAGACTTTAAGTCAGTCCTATCTCCCATTTTCCCACCTTTTTGGTAAAGCAACATTTATTTTTAAATGCAGCATTTATTTTCAGCTTTCCTTTGCTGTCTAGAACTTATAACAATTTAAAATCAGAGCCATGGTGTTTTTGCTACAATATTAATTTAAATCAACACTTTGTTAATAAAATCATGAACAGTAGTAATATTTTCTTAAAGAGTGACCCCCTTTATCTAAAAACATGCCAGCACTTTACAGGCACCATCAAAGAAACCCCACATTACTAAGAAATAAGAGATTTTGATTAACTGCATTTCACTAAGATCAAGCCAATATAAATTGGTTTTGAATGTATGTCATATCTTCTTGCTTAGAAATCCAAATTTTGAAGAATCCATACGCATTTTTAGAACAGATATATTTAAAGCAACACATCTATTCTGAATACCGATTTGAACCAAGAAAATTTGAACTTGTGAAGTATGAAAAAATTTAGCATATGCCTAGCTATTTCAAATCCTCTATATAAAAAAAGTTTTAATAATCACAACATAATTTTTAAGATAGAATTTGGATAACTTAGTGCTTAAAGTATATGGTTGTCTGACAGCAAGTTACACAAAGCAGATGGCATGGATCAGCATGGAGGTATCTGATGGAGGTACACTCAATGGAAAAGAAAGAAAAATATTCCATAATCAATCACAGTGAGCAGTAGAGGACTACAATGCTGAGTTTTATGTTTATCTACATATATAGTTTGATTCTGGTCTTTCATTTCCCACCTGGAGGTGTTTAGGAGAGAGGAGAAATTAAAATTTAAGAAGTCAAAAAATAACAAAGAAAAGAGTCTTCTACAATTTCTCATAATGGAAGAGAGAAAGAAGACAATGTATTCAGTTGACCCTTTAACAGGAAGTCAACCCCTTTCTTCCAAAATTGCAGTGATTCTAAAGGAAATGATAACAGGAAACATTTAAGCATTCAGAGCCCTTTGATAGTGACTATTTCATGTAACCATTGCAGTATCATTCTTAACAACTAGATATGGAAACAATCTAAGTGTCTGTTGATGGATAAATGGGTCAATGAAATGTGTTAAACAATGAAATATTAATCAGCCTTAAAAAGAAAGAAATCTTACCATTTTTAATAACATGGATGAACTCCAAAGATATTATGCCAGTGAAATAAACTAGTTACAAAAGGACAAATATTGCATGATTTCACTTTAGAGGAATCTAAAATAGTCAGAATTATAGAAGCAGAGAGTAGAATGGTGGTGACCAGGGGTTAGAATGTGGGGAAAAGGAAAATTGGTATTTAAAGGCTATAAACATTCAGTCATCAGAAGAATAAGTTCTGGAGAGCTAATGTATAGCATGGTGACTACAGTTAATAATATTTTATTTTTTACTTGAAATTTGCTGAGAATGGATCTTATGTGTCCTCATCCCTTATACATGCACAGAGTAACTAGTATGGTAATAGTTACGTTGATTAATTTGATTGTGGTAATCATTACACAATATACACATATATCAAATCATCACATTTTATATCTTAAATATGTACAATTTTTATTTGTCACTTACACTGCATTAAAGATGAAAACAATTGGAAAAAAATTTAAAGAAATTCTACTTTTAAAAAATCACAAATACGTATTAGTATGGGTTCCACTAGAAACGATTAGTAGCCTCATTTTTGTAGGATAAAATTGAAGTTCAGTAAGGACTGATTTCTTTCGAAAATCACAAGAACCCATATTCTTGCCACTGTATTCTATCATCTTTTCCTCTTTTTCAGGAAGTAGGAAAGTAAAAGGCTACAGTAACTAGCCACCAAAATAGGATTCCTCAATGATCAGAGGACCCAAGGGCCAGACATATCACCTCTGTTGCAGCAGGAGGCCACAAAATGTGCAGCCCGAGTGTAAGGTGGACAGTTTTTAGAGAGGAAGTACACAGGGTCCAGAAAAGTTTACAAATAGGAGGAAAAAGACAGAGACCAAGGTCCAGAACCTTGGGAACTCACGAGAATCTAAGCTGCATGAGGCAGGGATATCGTCTGCTTTATTTCCTGCGGAACCACCCAGGCCTGTTGCAGAGCCTGGCGCAAATGTTGAATGCCTGAATATTAAGTGTAGAGGAAAGGGGGATAAGTAGACAGAGAAGTAGCAACACCATTCAGCATAAAACCACAGCACTCACTATTCAGCACTGCAGAGACCACATGCTCATCAATGTTTTCTAGTTGTGTCTTTCTCATAGTCCTGTGTTCTGCGTTCCTTCTGCCAACCCAGACAGCTAATGGTTCATTCTATCCCCATGTTTCTGGGTTAAAATGTTTAGGCAGAATTGCAAAAAGAAAAGTCATGTTTTTTTGGTTTTTTTTTCTGTCGTAACCACTTATTAAATTATACTTTCAGTTCTGGGGTACATGCGCAGAATGTGCAGATTTGTTACACTGGTATACACGTGCCATGGTGTTTGCTGCATCCACCACCCTGTCATCTACATTAGGTATTTCTTCTAATGCTATCCCTCCTATCTATCCACCCCTCTGCTATCCCTCTCCTATCCCTCCACCCCCCGAAAGGCCCAGGTGTGTGATGTTCCCCTCCCTGGGTCCATGTGTTCTCAATGATAGACTGGATAAATAAAATGTGGCACATATATACCATGGAAAAGTCATATTTTTAGAGTTTTGGTTTCAAAATAGATTTTGGAAATCCATGGCAGAGTTAATATTTTGAGAGAGTAAAATCGGGGTTTCAAAAGCCTAGGACCTAGGACATTAAAGCTCTAAGAAAGACATAATTAATCAGAATACGAATGTGTGATCTGTGCTTAGACTGGGGGCAGGAGGATGGAGAGAGCAGAGGAAAGCAAGATCAGAAGCCCCAACCGGACTAGGCAAGGTCCCTATGCACCGCGGTCAGCACTGAGCTGACTCCTAGGGTGGAAGTGGTGGTGATGAAGATAATTCCTGATACATCTGGGGAACCAGAGATTAGAGAGAACTTTTCCACCGATTGCCAAGTAAATCTAGAAGAAATGAACCAGTTCACTAGTTCCCCTGTGGCTAGTCTGGTGTGGAAGGCATCGACTGGAAATGGCTGCTGGGTGTGTCTTAGCAGAAAGCCTTTTACAAAAAGAGGGAAGAGACTCTGACAGATGTCACTTTGAGACATCTCAAAGGAGATTTTGAAACCTAGCTAGATTTTTTTTTTTCTGAGACGGAGTCTTGTTCTCAAGCCTGTTGCCAGGCTGGGGTACAGTGGTGCCACCTCAGCTCACTTCAACCTCTGACTCCCTGGTTCAAGCATTTCCCGAGTAGCTGGTATTATAGGCACACATCACCATGCCCAACTAATTTTTGTATTTTTAGTAGAGACGGAGTTTCACCATGTTGGCCAGGATGGTCTCAATCTCCAGAACTTGTGATCCGCCTGCCTTGGCCTCTCAAAGTTCTGGGATTACACGTGTGAACCACTATGTGGATTTTAAAACTGTTAGAGATATTCTGAGTGTAAGAGCTATTCCATTTCAGAAAATGGTAGAAAATTGTACTCTAAGTGAATAAGTATGATAAGTTGCTTAAAAATGTGTAACTTGACTGATGCCTGCAGATCTGTGACTTACTGTAAAAAGGATCATCTTTATGAAAGCACATAAAAAATAAATGGCTATGCTCTTCTTGATTCCCATGGCAGTCAGGTAGTCAAACTACCCTATCTTTGTGACCATGGTTTTATTATTTTGGTGTAACATTTTCAAGTGGAGATATACTATATACAAACATCAGCTAATTACAACTTTATTAATTCCAAAAGCATGTGGATATCTTTGAATTAAAAAAAAACAACTTTCACAATTCTGAACAGATTATGTACATACAAGATATGCCTTTTTTTTTTTTTGAGAGAGAGGAAGTCTCACTCTATTGCTCAGGCTGGAGTGCAGTGTTACAATCTTGGCTCACTGCAACCTCCAGCTCTCGGGTTCAAGCAATTCCTGCCTCAGCCTCCTGAGTAGCTGGGATTACAGGCACATACCACCCTCCCAGTTAATTTTTGTATTTTTAGCAGAGATGGGGTTTCACCATGTTGGCCAGTCTGGTTTGGAACTTTAGACCTCGGGTGATCTGCCCACCTCAGCTTCCCAAAGTGCTGGAATTACAGCCGTAAGCCACCAAGCCCAGCCTAAGATACGTTTTTATTATAGCATTACAACTTCTTAGTATTACAAAATCCGTGTATTTAGACACATAAAATGAAGCATTTATATTTTGTATGCTTAAGGAGTATTATATTTTTAAGTGATCTTACAGTTTTTAATATACTGACATTTTGTTCTTTCAAATCCATTATTGTCTTAACAAGGGATTTAAGTGAAAAGCTTGATGTTCTACAACTAAATTATTTTCTTATATATAGCCTGTGTAAGTCCCCCATCACTTCCCAGAGAGAGATTCAAAAGGCAAAAATCATCCCCAAAGTTTATTGTAAGGATTAACCCAGGGCCTTTTGTAATTATGAAACAAATGAATGAAATACGGTATCTTCTGCACTTCAAGAATTGCTGAGACAGTAAATTCAGAAACAGGGAAGTGCAAAGGCATATTCACTTTCATTATAAAAAGTATCTTCATTTAAATTATAGTTTGCCTACTTAGCCTTCTTATTCAGGATATTTGCAGCAGAAATAGTTGACAAATTCACCAATGTGAAAAAGAGAAAAAAAAGTAACAAGTAGCAAATGCCAAAACCCTTAAAAAAACTACTAAATATGTATGTGTGTGCATTTAATTACTTTGTGCATACACATATATATTTAATTTTGAAAATAAATTATCCTTTTAGGGTTTTTAATTTGAGGAAAAGCAAAACAAAATTATAGTTACTCAAAGGGAAATAGTAGCAATAAATCATACTGATAATTTCTCAATACAAATAGGAAGCGAACAGAAAGTGACTTTTCAAGAAAGCGAGGGAAAAAGATTCTCTACCCCAAATTGCTTTATCCAAGTTGCAAGGGCAGAGGGAAGTGCATGCATGTGCACACACATAGGCACACACATACGTACATCATGCTAAACCCTATATGGGTGGGTATTTGACATGATGTTAACTTAAACAATGTATTAGCACTTTCCATCTCTCCAAACATGTGACCCAAATAACACTCGCTTTTCCCCCTCTTTTTAGAATCATCTAATCATGAAATATCAGGAGGGCTCCAATTGTATTTAAAGACATAAACATAGAATTTCAGGATACAAGGAGGCCTTTAATAGAGCACTGTAGTCCACTCTCATTGTGCAGGTGAAGATAATAAGGTCCAATATCAGGAATGACTTAATCCAACAATATGGATTTAAAGAGTTATCACACAGATTGTCTGACTCTTTCAAATTTCTCTTTTAGTTGATTGTCTTAGTAATTGTGGAACTATAATAAGAAAGAAGAAATGTCTAGTAAGGTGAAAAGCCATAATTTTACTGATATATCTGGAATCAGTGAAAATGTATGTTCCTTATCAAACAGGGCTACCATGGATAGAAGCTACATGGGACAATATTTGGAATGTGAGGAATTCCAAAGATAGAGTTTTATCTTCTTCTTGTAAGTTAAATAGGAAAAATGTCTCAGTTAAATCACAAAAAGAAGGCACCTAATCAATGTTGATTGAACTGAATTGCCCTTAGCAGGGATAAAGTAATGAGCTTCATTAGTAGTACTGGAGCAGAGAGAGCCAAGAGATGTTCCAGTCTAGGATTTCTCAGTGCCAGCATTATTACCATTTGAGGCTGGATAATTCTTTCCTACGTGGGAATGTACTGAGCATTGTAGGATTTTTGCCAGTATCCTTGGCCTCCACCTACTAGATGCTAGTAACACCTCACTTTCTCAGTTGTAAAATCATCTCTGGTTGAGAATCACTGATCTGGTCCCATCCCTTCATTTCACTGACAAGATTCAGGTTTCACAAATGCACAGAGCAGAGGTGATTAACCACAATGTCATAGCCAGAATACACATTTCAAAACTGTTTCTGCAAAGCCATGCTGCCCCAGCTTGCCTTTGGCTCTATTATACATAAAAATGAATCCGGTCATAAGATCCTGCCTGAATATGGTTTTTGACATGGGAAGGTTTAAACTAGCTTGACTCTACAATGCCCTGCAATGGGCCTGTCTTCAACTGCATGCAATTCATAGAGACTTAAGAGAGAAAAAAAAAACTCTATTTTTCTGAACTTAACCCAATGTAATAAACATCATATATATTTGCTTTACTTTTGCAGATAAAATATGCTAAACCTCCCCACTTTATTTTTATTTTTATCTTTTGGGATTGACTCTCACTCTGTTGCTCAGGTTGGAGTGCAATGGCGTGACCTCGGTTCACTGCAACCTCTGCCTGCCGGGTTCAAGCAATTCTCCTGCCTCAGCCTCCCCCATAGCTGGGATTACAGGCGCCTGCCGCCATGCTTGGCTAATTTTTTGTATTTTTAGTAGAGATGGGGTTTCACCATGTTGGCCAGGCTGGTACCAAACTCCTGACCTCAGGTAATCCACCCACCTTGGCCTCCCAAAGTGCTGGAATTACAGGAGTGAGCCACTGTACCCGGCCCTCCAAACTTTATTAGACAAAAAATAATTAGACAAGTTAGTACCTGGTAAGCTATTTATTTACTTACCAAAGGACATTTTTTATTTTCAATAGAAAGTAATGTAAAAAAAAAATTTAAAGATCTTGAGATTCATAAGGAAAATTGATATTTGGATGCCTGAGCTGCAATAGATTAAATTTCACTTAAGATGACCTGATTTGAAAATTACAACATTATTTTTTAAAACTCTAAAAACCTACCAGTAATTTCATCCCTAAAGAATCACCAACTTTGAACTTAAAAAAACTTAGTATAGGTCTCCCTTTCCATTAAGTCTTTGAAATAGACAAAAACACATTTCTTTTTTTTTTAATCTTGGAGTTTTCTTTCTATACATTTATTCAAATGATTTGCATCACTTGCTTAATTCTGTTCTCCATAGGCTAAACTTCGCAAGCTATTGTCTCATTTTAGTGAAATTTAGAACACAGTTTGATTACCAGCTTTAGTTCTTTGCTTCTCCTATGCCTTCTTTTGGTTGCTCTCCTCATTAAGATTCATTGTTTTTCCTGTCTAAATTGCTTATTTTAGGGTATTTTATGTTGGGTCATAGGAAGAAAAGGTCCCAACTATCTTCATACAACTCAACTTTAAATTTACTTATCTTATCATATTTTAGGTTTGTCCTCATTCAAAATCTGCCTATAATACACGTTTAAAATATATGCCAATATCTCTAAGGTTGAGAGATTGTAAAATGTGTTTAAACACATTAAACTTAGCATTCATATTCAAAGAATACCCCCAATTTTTTATTATATTCTCCTCTATGCATTCTACCTTGAACTCATGTCTCATGAGCCAAAACAAATGTACAGTACAGAAAAGAAAATCACTAGTCAGTACCTTTGTATTTCCTAAGCATACTTATTAATAGCTATCACACAAAACATGTTAAGGCAGTTATAGAATTGAAACTGTGTAGGGAGGGAGGGAATTTCTGTAGACGGTGTCCTTGGAGAGTGGCACTAGTTCGATCAAAAATATCTTATGTATTATAAGACAATTTGGTACATACTGGCAAATAAAAATGTATTTAAGATTCTCATCCACATGCCAAAGGTATGTGATTGCTACCATCTATGGTTCTATACACAGGCTAACCTTGACTCAAAATTTGAGGAGAAGGTTTGGGACAGAGACTCCTATGAAATAATACATATTAATGCATCTTTTTTTCTTACAAACAAACAATATTTTTAAGAGATGGACATCTTGTTTTGTTGCTCAGGCTGGAGGGAAATGGCACAATTATAGCTCACTGGCACCTCCAATTCTGGGGCTCAAGCCATCCTCCTGCCTTAGCGTCCTGAGCAACTGAGACTACAAATGCACGCATGCCACCACAACTGGCTGATTTTTAAATTGTTTGTAGAGATACGGTCTCCCTATGTTTCCAGGCTGGTCTCAGACTCCTGGGCTCAAATAATCCTTCCACCTCAGCCTCCCAAAGATCTAGGATTACAGGCATGAGCCACCGCACCCAGCCAACAAACACAAATTTTTAACTTTCTAATCTCAGAATAACATTGATTTTGGATATTATTTCAAATTACTTTGACATAGATGTCCCCTCTCTCTTTTGAAATGTTATTGTTTAATACTTTTCAGATAAAACCAATAGGGAATTTAAAAATTATATTTTAACAAAGACCAATTTTTAAACTGTAATGTGGTTTGTATAAGAGGTTCTAAATATGGCAATGGCCAATCTCCCTTGAATAAATATACATAAAAACATCATGTGTTAACAAAACATAGAACACATTTGCATAAAATTTTCAAAATGTTATTGTTTCCCAGTAGATTGGGATATGATCAGATACTACATATTCACCAACTATTTGTTAAGCAAATATTGTTTCAGATCATTATGACAGAAGTGGCAAATAGGTCTTTTTCGGGTGTTTGCTATTTTAAAAGCAAATAAAAGTCTCTTTAAGGTTTTTACCCCTACATAAGGCAGCTGAAAAGGGGCATGGAAAATAAATTCCCGTTAACAACTGACATCTGCAACAGAATAATCTAAAGCATAGGTTACAATTTTCCAAACTTAATGTATATATAAAATCAAGAGAAAGAAAATGTCAAAAAAAATGGGGCGCAGAGGTGATGGAAAGTCTAAGTATGAAGAAATGAACCTATCTAATTATATTTCGGAGGAAAAGGCAAATATTGTCTCAAAAGGACAATTTTTTAAAGATATAGCCTAAGAAACATTTATTGTGCTGATTATTACATATAGAGCATAACCTGTTCATACTAAATTGTCTATTATCTCTTTCATATAAAGGAAGGAAGCAAGGCCAAATAGAGAATACCTCACAAGGATTTCAGTACTTAAACAAAAACAACATGGCAAAACTTAGAGAAGCCAAATCTCCGTTCATAAACCTTTCCAAAGAAATGTAACACTACAAAAAATTGCAGTTTTCCTCTGTTAAAACAATCTAGCAAGCCACTTAGTCATTTCTATACCTAAGAAGTTCATTTAAACATTTTACCATAAAATATTTCTTAATAAAATGTTAGCAATGATAAAAGATGATTTTATGACAGAAGAAAATGGGCCACCTTGATTGAGAAACAAATGTTGAAAAAGAGTTCATCTGTGGCAAAGCCAGAGTTTTTCAGAGATAGTAAAAGGCAGTATGACAATACTGACAAGATTCACCTATGACAAAGGTATTTGCCCTGTAATATTAACATGCAGGTGACATAAAGAAGAGAAGTTGAAGGTCACAGTTGAAATATAACCTGATGAATCATTAGATAGAAACCTGAAAGTCACTGACATAATCACCACAGTTGAATGTCAAATATAGTCATTTTGGTAGGGAAGAGAGGCAAGTCAGATGTCTAAAAAAAGACTCAGAAGAAAAGCAGGAATGAAATACTCCAATAAGGAAAATTCCCTTTAATTACCCTTTTATGTTCTCTGCGAGGTAGCATGGAGGAAATTCTCTTTAATGGCCATCTTCATACAAAATATGTTCTCTCTCCCATTTAAACAAAGGAGAAGAAAAATAAAAGGCATACACACTGGGAAGTGTTATTTCTCATAAACAAAAAACAAAGAATAATATTTCTGGGAAAATCAGATGAAATAATATTCTCCCTTTAATTCTATCTGACATCATTTTTCATAGATTTCCTTAGAGCTTTAAGAAAGTAACAATATATCTAATACTATGAATTGCATTATTAATTTATAAAGAAAGAGACAGGATTTTTACATAGCACATTATGTAAATGAGGTAAATTATTGCCTTTTTATATTAAACTGAAAATCTTCAATGAAATCCTCTTTAATTACACATATTAAATGATCAGAAAACAATCAATGTATTTTGCAAACTCATAAATAGAGTAAACTAAATACGATTCAGCTCTTTAGTATCTTCATTCTCATCAGTGAATTGCTTTTTTGAGTTTCTATGTCTTCAGGATGCCCACTAGTTCAATCAATTGTGCTATTTTTTTCCAACTCTACCTTTAATTATCAATAAAAATATACCTTGAAACATATACCATAGTTTTTAAATCCATACATTTATGATAAAGTGTGAGGACATTTTGTAATAATTCAAAAACACCACAAACTGAGACAATAATGAATTAACTGAATAATGACTGAAGATTAATCATTAATTAATAATGAATGAACACAATTTCAGAAAAGCATAATCTTCATTTTGAAGAGTTTTTTTTTTTTTTTTTTAAACCCATCTAATATACAATGATGCTTTCTGGCCTATACCACTTTGATGTAAAAGTTGCTGGCCAGTAAGTTTCATTTACTTGATTATGCATTTGGTTTCAAACTTGGCTGTTAGTACTCAGTGGCTGTTTCCAGGCAAATTTTCAGCTAATAATCAGGTCAAAAGGCTGTCCAGCTGCATCTTTTTGAGCTACAGTAAATACATCTGTCTAGTCTTATTATCTTTAGTGTCTGACATTTTGTAACAGAGTTTTGAAATTATATTTTACGGTAGTGAAGCTGCTAGGAAAAATTTATTGACTTAACAATCCCATCGAACGTCTCCTGTCATGTGGAACTGTCCCCAGTACAAGGCAGATTAGTGAATATGAGCTGCTTCCATTTGGCCCAACTGTCTGACTAAAGAATTTTCTATTACATGGGTGGATGAGATCAACTGACTTTAGAACCATTCAATTTATTCTGTGGCAGCAGCATAAGAGAAGACAATAGTGACTAGAACTGAATTTGGGTACACTTTCTTGTACTGAGGTTCTGATGAAGTAGCAATGGTGAGATTATAAATTTTATTAATTAATTTTTATTATTTTATTTTTTAGACAGTCTCACTCTGTCACCAAGCTGGAGTACAGTGGCCCGATCTCCACTCACTGCAATCTCCACCTTCCTGGTTCAAGTGTTTCCCCTGCCTTAGCCTCTAGAGTAGCTAGAATTACAGGTACTCACCACCATGCCCAGCTAATATTTTGTGTTTTAATAGAGACAGGGTTTCACCATGTTGGCCAGGATAGTCTCAATCTGCTGACCTCGTGATCCCCCCGCCTCAGCTTCCCAAAGTGCTAGGATTACAGGCATGAGCCACCACACCTGGCCTCAATTTATTTTTTAAGTAGAAGTAAGCATCTACCCTTGAAAGCTGTTTTGGTATCTGCTCCATTGTAGATTCTGGACACAGTGAGATGATAGTTAAAGCTCAACATAAAAAGGCCAATTGATAGTACATGCCGTTTCCCAGATGTTCAGTGGTGCCACGGTTCTATCATAACTTTCTCTTTCATGCCAGGTCAATGAATAAGGCCAGGGGACCTTTGAAATTCACTTTTAAGTGGTATGCTAGGCTTCTTTCAATTCTGACAGTGCACTGTCTGCTATTACTTCTCATGTTCCACATTCAAATGGGGATACAAACAAGGATAAATTGGTTGAAAAAAAAACATAAATAAGATTAGGTCTGTGGTAACAAGATTTGCAAAATAGGTCAAATTTTCAGCCTAGTATTTGGAAATAAATAGATTTATGTTGTAACGTGAAGAGAACTTTAAACTTACCTTGTAGTTAGAAAAAGCAATGAAAAGAAATGGCAGTTATTTTTAACAGCAAGAATTTCCTGCCCTTGAAAATGGAATGTATCATTTTCAAATGTAGACAGTACATGTTGTAAATTACAGGTAGATTAACTCGATATTCTACAAGGTGTCTTGCTTGAAGTAAAATGCACAAATTTAAAATTATACTCACACAGAAGAATAAAGTTATTTCCAAGCATTGGATCATATTGTTAACAATGTATGTTACATGGATAATATGTGAAATTTAATTGTTGGTGGTTTGATTTTCATATAAGTATTAAATTATTTTTATAAATATTTTATAATTATCCTCTACTGTCTAAAACATCATATTAAAAGCTACTAAAATATTAGTGTCATGTAAGTAACAGATATTTCATAAATGCTTTTGTCAATGATAGAAAAATGCTTTCCCCAAGGAGTTTCCATTTCTGTTATGTGTGGAATTAGTGAAGGGAATCTTGTATATTAACAAGATTTCCCTATTTAATTTAATTTGAGGATGATATTTTATTCTACAAAATAAAAGTAATTGCTTCTAATTATCATTTTTGATCATATCAATGCCTTCTAAAAAATTCAGACTTGGCCAGGCATGGTGGCTCACGCCTGTAATCCCAGCACTTTGGGAGGCTGAAGCGGGTGGATCACGAGGTCAAGAGATGGAGACCATCCTGGCCAACATGGTGAAACCCCGTCTGTACTAAAAATACAAAAATTAGCTGGGTGTGGTGGCGCACGCCTGTAGTCCCAGCTACTCAGGAGGCTGAGGCAGGAGAATTGCTTGAAGCTGGGAGGCAGAGGTTGCAGTGAGCCGAGGTCGTGCTACTGCACTCCAGCCTGGCGCCTGGTGACAGAGCGAGACTGTGTCAAAAAAAAAAAAAAATTCAGACTTACCAAAATCATAGCCTTCTCATAATGTATATATAAATCAATAGAAAATATTTTCATCTGAATTTTGTAAATAAAAACTAGAATTAATAATAAAAAGTATTTGCAATGAACTTTTTCAAGGTTACATAGGAATTTCAGACCCAATTAGAGTTAACCACAGATTTTAAGTAATGCAAATTTTAGAGTGTTAGGGATCCTTAAAATGTACGTAAACTGAACGCCTCATTTTATGCATTAAGAAACTGAAGTTTAGACAGATGAAACCACTTGCCCAGGGTCACAGAGCTAACATGTCAGATAAGAGATTCTTTACATTTTATAAATATAAATGTAATTTATATTTTCAATATTAGTTATCATTTTTAAACTAAAATTTTAAAAGAGCATATCACCTTATATTCCTTTATAAAGCTATTTTATTATTGATTATAAAATATGATGATCTTACATGTTCTGACTGTATTCAGAAAGTTTTTTCTTTATTAATTTCATATTTCAATCTCCCAATAAAATATATAGCTTATACTACTTGCTACATTTTAATAAGACAAAGATTTAAGGTCTCTGCTATTCATTATGCAGTCTTATATTATATAAATATGCATTTTCATATTTTTCACAAATATAAAGCATATCAACAATTCTCCATTATATCTCCTTCAACATATAAAATATCTAAGGGGAATGTAGTATAGATTTTTCAAACATAAACAAAATGAACAACAAATCCTAATTATGACTTGAGCCCCAATTATGTTACTAGTGCCTAGTACTGCCCAATCTGGCAGACAGCATCATCTCGATGTTAATGTGAACCTAAACAGGACTTTTGTCAATTTTAATATACCAAATCTAAAATATTCCATCTCTTCAAAAGAAAGCACTATTTTAGTTTATTTTTTGTGACAGAGTCTTGCTCTGTTGTCCAGGCTGGAGTGCAGTGGCATGAACACTTGCTCACTGGAGCCTTCATCTCCTGGGTTCAAACATTCTCCCACTTCAATCTGCCAAGTAGCTGGGACCACAGGCACATGCCACCACACCCAGCTATTTTTTTTCATTTGTTGTAGAGATGGGGTTCTACCATGTTGCCCAGGCCGGTCTCAAACTCCTGGGTTAAGCAACACTCCTGCCTTGGCTTCCCAAAGTGCTGAGATTACAAACATGAGCCACCATACCCACTGGAGGCAGGATTTTAGAAATAATAATGCAATACTTATATGACACATCCAATCAGTGATTTCATGATGTCTTTACAGAGGGTAACATCTTGATCCCCAAAACAATACCAGCACTAGGTAGACAAGTTTTAGAAAAAGTCACATTGAAATGTTTCAAAATATTATTACTGAATTATTTAAGAATTTCTATTTATTAAACAAGCATCTTTTTTATTACCAAATATATTACAATCAAATGAACACTTTCTTACACATACTATATTCATAGAGACATCTATATTTTATATAGTTATCAAAATAGCAAACATTTTCTCTTCTGTGTACTCACCTGTTCAGAAAAGAAGTCACTGTTATCTTCCAAGTATTTACTGAAAGGGTTGGATTCATAGACTTCCTCCTCTTTTTTCAGCAATATTCTGGATTTTACAGGTACTGGGCGAATTACTCCAGGCTTAGTCTTCATGGATGTCAAATAAATGTTAAAAAAAAAACACAGGGAAAAAAACACTATTAAAATGAGCAAATATGTGTCTTATTAAGTCATTCAATGCTGTTTTCACAAAAAAAATTATACTTTTTTAAATTCTAAAATGACTTCGTAAATACATAAAAACAGCCTGAAGTCAAATGATTTTAGCTAATATATTTATTTAAAACTTAACTATAACAGCAATCAGTTTGTAAAGATCTACTATTGTAACATTCGAAATGCAAACATGTTCTACTCTTGCTGGGGCATATTGTCAACAAATACCTCATTTGCTATATATTTGTTGAGAGTCTTCTCTGTGTGAGGCAGCATTCTGGGCACGATAGCAAGCCCATGAATCTTTCTTTTTCTAGAAAATGCCTACCCTACAAGTCCCAAAATCTCCAAAGCTGGGCCCCCAGATGCCATGTTCATATTATGAACTGAGGTGGCTTTGATCTAAAAGAGTAGAGGGTGGATGGCAAACAGATTGTCTCTCCCAATAACCTAAAATAGGGATTTAAACTGCTCTGCAGAAACTGTGGGAGACTGAAATTAAGCAATATCATGTAGAAGCTACAGGGAAGCCTTAACATGACCTAAAAAGCACGTATAGTAAGAACAAGGAGACAGAGCAAAGTGCACGGAGGAGAGAGACAACTGAGGGCTTTCCAGAATTGAGTCCCTAAACATTCCAGGGTTTACATGGATTTCCTGTCTTGAGGTTCTTTAAGACTTTTTTTTCTTTGACACTAGATTCTTCCCCCAACTTTTTTTTTAACCCAACATTACTTCTGTAACTTGCAATCGAAGAGTTTTAGCTAAAACATCACTCAAGATTCTTAAGCTTGTACCCAATGTCAATTTGACAAAGAGAGAGAGGGGGAGAACTCTAGCTTGGGGTAATTTCAAATTGATGTTTCCCAAACACCAAAATCTTGTTACCCTGTAAAGTATCACAAAAAACACTGATGTTTGTAAAAACATCACAAACAGTAATTTAATAAAAAGCTGTGATGTTCTTTCTGTTTAACCATTTTGTTGCTATCAGTCTTCTCAACCCCATTTCCTTTCGGAAAATGGTAAATTAGCCCTTTTCAATCCATGCTGATACTCACAAGTTAAGCCTTAAGGGACTACATCTATCTCTCTGCTCTATAAAGCACTTGATGTATTTTGAGTCTTGAATAAATGTCGCTCTGCAATACTTTCTTCAACAGATATTTTTCCAGTTATCTTTCATGTATATGACAACTGGGGAAATACAGTTTGAGACAAGTCTCTGTCTTCCCCAGACTGAGAAATATCTCCCACTTAAGAAACTCTGATTTTTCTCAAGGGGAAAAATGAGCAAGTAACATCCAATTGTGCATACACATGAGAGATGGAGTATACATATAGAGTATACACATGAGAGCAATATTCCTCCATTAAGTGCCGCATAAGAAAAACGTCCAGGCAGTTCCTGATTTTTAAAGTCACCTGTAATTACAGAGATGCCTGATATCTGGGCCATGATCCTAAGTTGTCCACACTTCTCTTTTTCATTTGACTTCCTGCTTCATTTCTTCTTTCTCTTTCTCCTATTCCTGCACCTTCTCGTTCTCTTCTACTCCCTTGTGAGGCAGAAAATAAATGCAACTCCAGGACTCAGATGCTAAAAGGCTCTAAAACCAACATGGTACCTTAGGGGCTAAGCTTGGTATCACTGCAGAAAGATGAAAGCAGGGAGAAGAAATCCAGGAACACTTTGGATGGTAGGATAATCTCTGCCAGAGAAACATTACTGCCTGGGTCCCTTTATTGCAAGCAGGCAGATGTTTGGGCTGATCCTGGCCTAGAGCCTTCCACTTAGGTCATCTGTCTTGGGATGAGTCCCTTCCAGGGTGACACCTGAAGAGAGACTCTTCTGGTTGGTTGGATATCAAATATATTAAGTATCAGAGTCTGTTATTGATGCTTCATATTTGTTTCTCTTCCAGTTTTTATGATCTTTAGTTCTTATGAGTTTCCTGGATTTGATAGTTCTCTCTTACAATTAGATAATGATTTTTGCTCCATTTTCTCCACTGTATTTGATTTTTCACATGTTTTTTATTGGACTCTGTGTTCCCAGGTTTGGTCTATGTGAAGTCACTGAGTCTTCCTCATTCTGTTTACTCACTTGGTCTTCATATGGTTTCCCTGATATTTACATTATATATATTTCCTTTTTCTTTAGTCCTGTTTTTGGCTCCTACAACCTTAATTTATTGTTACCCAGTAGTCAATACTTCATAGATATGGAAGCCAACTCTAGGCAAAAGATGACTATACATAGTTTGCCTTTGACATTGTTCATACTTCTCATCCTATGATCTTTAACCATACCTTTCAAATCCAACCATCTGTCAGTATTGGTCCAGTTAAAAATCTAACCCCAGTGTCCCAATTCTGATCCTCATGCACTCTCCACAAACCTTGGCACCCTAATAAATCATCTGCGTGGTAGCCTCTACATCTTGCTCATGCCTTTTCATGTGCTTCAAAACCCTTGAGGACCCTTTGCAGCTAATGACACTATCATTGTTTCATAGACACAGGTTTTATATTCTATCAGTATAGAATCGAAAACTAAATTCAATATTTTTAGATAGATCATCTAATCAATTTCTTATCAATTTTGTGGTAGGTTTAAAGGTAATGAGTCACATGCCAAAGTCATGCAGTTAATATGTGAAGTTAATGTTTAAATCCATATTTTGTCTGATCATGAAGCCTGTGATTTTAATTATTTCTATGCCTATTCCAAAGAGGAAGAGAGGTGTCATAGAATAGACAGAAGCTTGAAATCATTGTTAAACATCCACCTTTCTCTAACTTATCCTGTCTAATCAACAAAACTCCTGTAATTTTTATATTTTGTATTCCTTTAAAATATATTGTTTCTCTGTTTTATTTTCACTGTCAACTGTCTCATCCTCGATTTTGTCCATTGTTAACTCATTCTATGCCATTTTACTTTCTTTTCATTAGCCATCCTAAATATTCCCAGAACATTTAGGACCTAATGTTTTCAGTTCCTGGTGACAACATACATTCACACATCCATTGTCTATGCACGCGCGCATGCACGCACACGCACACACACACCCCTCCATCACCACCTCCTAAAATTATCCATAATTTGCATGGCCAACATGTCAAAATTTCCACTAATGTCTCTGAACTTGGTTACAACTTTACTCTCACGAAGTAGCATAATATTGTAGAAGGAGAGCAACATGGACATAGATGTTAGTTTTTGCAATGTTATTAACAAACTGTATTACATTGGAAAAGCCATTCAACCTGTGTAGACCTTCTGTTGAAGGGCGGTAATTCTAATACATGACTATGTCCTTTAATAATGGGTAATGACACATTTTATTATTCACCTTTCTGATCCCTCAGCAATTATACCATGCAGAGCCGTAGCAAAAGGCTTGTTTCTGCATATTCAAATCCATCATCTAAACAAAGGTCTCAAAGTGCCACTTAGCCTATAAAACAGCATATGTGAAGCAACTGACACTGTTGTCATCACACATACATCTCTCTTGGAATATTAGTTAGCTTCCCCTCTATTCTTCCTCATACATTGTTTAACAATGTCAAATGGTCATGCAATCTATATTTGCAACACAAAGTTAACTAATATTCTATCCGATTAAGACATTGTCTGCGAGCATTTTGACCCTTAGAATGAAGACTTTAGACCATTATCAGGATCATCTGAGAACATGTTATGAGTGCCAAGGCTCAGAGCCTGACCTAAATCTACTGAATCAGAATCTGCATTTTTACAAATCCCTAAGAGATTCATGTACACATTAAAAGTGGAAAGACACTAGACCTGAATTCAATTCATTAAAATGTGCTGCTCATGTAGAGATGGATCTTTCTTGGTCTATCAATCCAGAGACATCCATTTGACCTTGTCTTCTGTCTCCAGACTGAAGGAAAGGCTTTAAAACGGACTATGCTTTATTAATTTCTAATCTACATTGCATCTTTGCCTGTAGTCATCTTTGCTGATAGCTTTGGACTTCAAGTAAAGGTTCTCTTGAACAACTTCTCTAATTCTGGACAATCTATTTTGTTATATCTGTGTCCAAACAAACACAGAGGAAATTAGATTTATCAAGTTAGGAGAGTCTATAAAAGTTAACTACTGTAAGATTGTCGTTGTTCATCAATATTACAACTAAACCAGCCTTAAGAGGCCCTTCTTTCACTTTTATCTGCTATAGAATCCACAGAATAGTCAGACTCATGACTGATAGATGTAAAAGACCCTCTAATGATGCCAGAAAAAGCAGTTTTGTAATTTTCTTTCCAGCCTATATAGAAAAATAAAAAGGTAATGACTCTCATAGCCAGTACAAAGGGCACAAGAAGAGAAATGAGAAGATTCTCCCAACAGAAAATATCAATCCATGAAGGTACTGAGAATTGGTTTATTCTGGGTGTAGACATTTTTGAAGTGCCTGAAAGACAAAATAATTGTTTTGCAACTCTGAAGCACACCTCTACCAGATGTTCACTGGAGACATTTTGCCAATTGAGATCTAGTCTATGTCAGGAACTATAGTGTCTACAGAGATAGATAAGATGTACTCCCTGTTTTCAGAGGGCTCACAATCCAGTCAAGGAAACCACAAGATAATCATAGTACAAGTCATGTCACTCATCTCCTAAATGATGTCCATCAATTCTCCATCAAGTCATGTCAACTTGCCTCTGAAAGCTCTCTAGTGCCTCAACTTCTTACTGAGAGTGATATTCAAAATCCTTGCAGTGCCTACAAAGCAATACCTATAAGGGTGCTGTCTGACCTGACCTTTCCTATCCCTAACCAGTCTCTCTTTTTCCAGTCTTATTTCCCAGTACTATCCCTTCCATCCCTTCATTCTTTCTACTCTAGCTTACACACTATGATACTGCCTCCCCGAGAAGTTTGTATTCGCTCTTCCTTTGTCTGGAACTCCCTTCTTCCTTTTCAGTTTTTCAAATGTCTGTTTAAACATCACCTTATCAGACAGATCTTTCTAATGAGCCATATAAAATAGCAATCTCCACCTCTCTTACCTGCTTTATTTTCTCCACAGCAGTTATCAAGACCTGACATCTATTTGTGTTTATTGTCTTTCTTCTCCACCAGAATGTAAGTTCTGTGAGACCAGACATCTTTGAAATATTCATTCTTGTATCTCCAATATCTAGAATGGTGTCTGTATCTGTTGGTGCTCAATAAATATTTGCAGAATGAATAAATTAATTGACAGAAGCTCAGTGTGCTAACTGTAATTCAATATGGAGTCTATAAGAGGTGCTGATTCGATAGCAGAAACAGGGAATCAACCCAAATGCCCATCAATGATAGACTGGATAAAGAAAATGTGGTACATATACACCATGGAATACTATGAGGCCATAAAAAGGAATGAGATTATGTCATTGGCTGGGACACAAATGGAGATGGAAGCCATTATCTTCAGCAAACTAACACAGGAACAGAAAACCAAACACCGTATGTTCTCACTATAAGTGGGAGCTGAACAAAGAGAACACATGGACAAATGCTAGGGAAAAACACACACTGAGGCCTTTTGTGGGCTGGGAGAGAAAGTATCAGGAAAAAAAGGTAATGCATGCTGGAATGAATAAGTAAATGATGGTTTGATGGGTGCAGCAAATCACCAGGGCACATTTTTACCTATGTAACAAATCTGTACATCCTGTACCCCAGAACTTATAAAATTAAAAAAAAAAAGAGGTGCTGATTGACTCCTTGAGGTCTTCCATTATTTTTCCTGAACTGGCTAACTTTTTGATTATAAAATAATTCACAAAGAGGGAACTTTCAGGGATAGAAGAGCCATATGGCCTTTTCCAATAGAGGATGAGAAGGAAAGCGGGTTGGTGAGCTCTGCCCTCAGAAGAAAGAGTAGAAAGCTAGATTTATCATCTCCAGAAAGTCAAGGAAAGAGGCCACTTCTTTAGGGACGTTATAAGATTTTAATCTTCTTCATTTAAAAGAAACTGTTGTTTTTCTCCCCTGTTCATGGTGATATGCAGTAGAACTCTTAATACCAAAAGACAATGATGTTATCTTTTTTAAAGAATTCAAGAGTGGAGAATGGGGAGGAGCAGAGAATATTACATCTGACACTAACATAAGTCTTGAGGGCAGAAAAAAATTCAAGGAAGTGAGTATATGGATTCCCCGAGGCCCAGTAGCAGGTTTTAATGGGCTATAATACACTAGTCTAAGCCTGCTATTGATTTGTGTTTATAATCTATCAAGTAGACACTTATACTTGAACACTGTCACTTGGGGCACTATATAAATAGATACTATTTCCATCCTTTGGAACATAATCATAATTCTATGACAGCAAGTTGGTACAGCCTCTGGGCTGGAGACCAAAGTTGAATATTAACTACTAGCACTGACTTAGGTAATCTATTACCAATATTTTTAAATAATGGCTTTTCACAGCAAAATCTTTCTTATACTAGTAACTTCAACTAATAAGAATAGACTGGTGTTTCTAAATTGTCTTTGACTATAGTAATAAGCTCTAGGATGGTGTGATAAAGAAAAAAAAGAAATAAAGGATAGGGTGCCAGCTCTGAATAATTTATTTTGATCTTTCTGGAGATAAGTAACAAAACTGCAAGAAAGTAACAAAACAACATATAGCAAATTCTGTGATTCTGGCTGGAAATTCTATTAATTTGATGGGCTCAAAGAGTTTGTGAAAGTGCCATGGTTGTTTGCAAACTCAATAGCATTCTACCCAGCAAGACTGTGGGCAAAAGCAATATTCTCTAAATTATTTACCTGATTTACTCATTCAGATAATACATGTTTATAGGCCCTAATTCTTTTTTAAAACAAACATTATAATATGCTTGAAGCAAATACTTAAGCTATGTTTTCCCCTCAAACAAATATCTTAAATCTCAAAACACTATGGCAGAAGGTAAAGCTCTCAAGAAAGGAAAAAACAGAAAAGATTTTTATACCACTTATTACCAATGGACTATTGACATGGCATTCTAGATATTTAAACTTCCATTTTTTCATCAGAATTATGGAAATAATTCCTACCATACTAGCTCAAAGGTGATTGTGAGAACCTAATGTGATAACATGCATGATGAAACTTGGTAAAGAAAAAACAGCATAAAATAAATTTGAAAGGAAAAATAGAATAAATGCTTTGTACTTATAAATATGACATGTTGATTCTAAATGACCTAGACTATTCACAAAAGTACCTACTTGACGTGTTTTTCCAAAAAATGTTTTATAATGATTATAATACTTGTATAAAAATAAACATACATAAGACCTCAATAATTAAAGGCCATATCTCATGGCTCAAGAAGCATTTCATGGAATATACACAATACGGATTGGCCAGATCGAAATATTTCAATGATTAAAGAAAAGACAATAGCATGACTCAAACCTGAGGAGGCGTACCTGATAAATGCTGTGCCACTTAAGTATGTTATGTCAAGGAAAAACTGGTGAAGGAGAAATTGCCTTTGAGCTTGAAGGAGACATCGGTTCTACACAAAAGCTTTCAGGGCTGCATTTTCTAAATGACAGAGACCTTAAGGCCCTCAGAAAGATGAGTCATGCACCGCTAAAACTGGACGCATCAGCTGGCGCTCAGAACTAGGAACAAAGTATTTGCAAGTTTAAGCACTCTTCTTTATAGTGTTCCAGTTAATAGCAGCTTGCTTTTACCTGTATATAGCCATGTGACTTATTTTTTTAAATCTATTGTTTTGTGCTCTCTAGATTAAGTATTCCATCCTGGACAACAGTGTACATTTTGTAAGGGCATGAAATTTCAAAAGCAAAAGGTAAATGTCATCTAAACCAGGCTCCCCTACTGCCAAAGAAAACCAGGATTTACCCAACTTGTGGAGCCTAACTTGTGTGTTACCTTATGCAGAGAAAAAGAACCCGCTCGCCTTTGTTAAGATCTTTGTGATAATTCAGCTCAACAGCTAGGAAAGTTCTGTGAAGGTTTAACCTAGATCCTAGATCTTTCCTTTCCTCTTGCTCCTTTTAATATACTACAGGAAGCACTATTCACAGCTGTGAAAACTTCAGTACTATAACTGACCCTACCCAGTCTCCTCTTCAGTAAGTACTCACATTTTCCAGGCAGTGCACAAATACCAGGCAGAGTCAGACAAAGGAGGTACCCACTGAATGTAATGCTTCCATAGAGGCCTCCATTTCCAAACTCCTTAATTAATCTTTTCGTATTTTCCTTGAATTATCTAAAATCAATAATAATGATTCCTTTCCGAAGGCTACGCAAAGCAAGGATGAACACTAATGCTAATGATCCTAAATAATCTGTTTAACTTCGTAAGCTTCTGTTCCTTTGTCTGTAAAAATGGCTGCTCATATTATCTCTTCATCATTCACAGATTTCTATGTGCAAAAACAACATCTTCCTGTCTATAGGCATATACTGGCCACTCCACATTTTATGACACGTGAGCCTTACAATAATCCCTTCAGGTTGACAGTGTAGTTATTCCAATCTCCAGTGAATAGGTGGGAATTTCCAATATTTTCATCTCTAAGCTCATTTCCAGTTCTGTTCTACTGCAATGCTGTTTAATAGAAGAAGAGCAGCTAAGATTGGTGAACCAGCTTCACATGGGCCTCCAAAACAGTCTCCCAAGCCCAACTCTAAATCATTTGGCTTCCAAAGTAAAGAACTGAAACATTAAGAGTCAGGGTCATGGCTCCATTTCTTTTTACCTTTCAATTCTGAGTTGGCACACTTGCAATAAAAGCAAGCAAACAGATAAGCCAAATTAAAAATTTTAAAGCATGAAAAAATGATATATCTTTAAAAAGTCAAATCTCAATAGCAATTATTAAGCTTGCAGTACCATAGGAATTTGTCAAATATTTTCTCTTCAACACATTTACTACATTTACCTCCTAAAATAGGAGCAATATTTTAAATATTTATTTTACACAAAACACAAAATATTTGTTTATATAA
The DNA here is from genome assembly GCA_963574635.1 of Cheracebus regulus. Taxonomy (NCBI): domain Eukaryota; kingdom Metazoa; phylum Chordata; class Mammalia; order Primates; family Pitheciidae; genus Cheracebus; species Cheracebus regulus. Next base: position 14,741 of record CAUYQU010012630.1, on the reverse strand, counting down.
TTTAACTATAAAATATCATACATTCCCAATAACTGTGTTTCTATGTGTTATACATATATACATATATACTCATATAAAAAAAGATGTATGTATATATAAACAATCAGAATTATTTATGTCATTTATATGTATGTGTACATTATAAACATATACATATATAAAAATATAATTATATAGATCTCATAGTTTTGTTTATCAAAGGCATTCTTATTTACTCATATTATTCAGAACTTAATTTAAAGAGCTCATGATGGCAAATATTGAAAATTCATTCATAAAAATGAAAATATTATAACTTTATAAATGTTACTTCAGAATAAAAATATTCTAAATCTTTAGTGAAGTACATGCCCTATAACATGTCTTACACACAAACATTTTCTGTTGATTTATTTCACTCTTAAGTAGTATTAATATAAACATAGGGTTAACATCATGAAACAGAAACCAAAGTGACTGAAATAATTATATCAGTACAAGAGATGTTCATTTTTTTATGTGATATGCTTGTTTAATAATAATCCCTTCACAAACCTACCTATATTTCAAGGGCATTTTGAGATTAAAACTTAATTTAAAACTTGGTTAAGAAATGCCTTGAACTCCTTAAAGAAAAGGTCTTAAGAAAATGCAAAGAAATTATTATAAAAGTTTTTCAAAGCAATGCTTTGCAGTTTTTCCCCCTAGAGAACACAAACACAGGATTGTTTTATTGGGCAAAAGATAAGTGTTTTTTATTACATTCACGATGAGTTGTTTTACTATATTTCATTTTATAAAATCATTTTTAATACATCTGTACATATATATATATATTTGCCTCTTTGAAATAATTTCTTAAAATATTAAACCAAGAACTTACATGTATATATAAAATATATACCTACACATGTATACATAGTCCACCAACATCTAAAATCTGTATTTTATAAACTATGCTGAGTGAAACTATATGAGAATGTTTAAAACATTCTTGATTTCCATATATTACTCTAAATAAATATATCATTTTAAACATTAAAATAATTGTAGTAATATTTCCATATCTAAAGTGGGAAGTCAACTTCATTATGCTACTGCAGTACTTGTTTCCATGGCAACTTCTTCATCTTCACTGTGTTAGTAACCATCGACTCACAGCCCTGGAAGAGCTTGGAAAGTACGCAATAGAATGCTCTCATTGTTCCGTTAGGAAATTGAGATCCAGACTCCCAGATTTGTGACTTACCCACTATCAGCCCATTAGCTAATGTCAGAGCAGGAAGTATAAAGTTGGCCTTCTGATACTCATCCCAGTGTTCTTTCAAGTATACTATATTGCCCTCCCCCACTGTTCTAAACCAATTGACATTAAAATCACACACACACACTCAAACACACTCCATATATACAAACTATATATTAATAAACACCAGTATACCCAAGCGGATTGATTGAATCAAGCTATTTTCAAAGTCAAACAATGCTTTTTATGATTTCTCAGTATTACAAATAATATAATTATTTTTATTGGGATGATAATTTCAAGACTATTTGTTGGCTGTGGCTATAGGATACCAAAGCAATTTCTTTAAAAGAAAAAAAATGAGTTAATGCTTCAAACTGTTCTACTAGAAATTTCCATTAATTTTAGTGAAGATATCTATTATTCAGGAATTTACAATTTTAGACAATAAACATCAAAAGATATTAAGAAAATCTTTGACCATTGTTATCTAGGAAACTTATTTCAGGACTTCAATTTGCTAACCACTGTGAGAATAAGAAATACAAAATGCTATAAGAGAAAATAATTTTCCTATTTAATCAAATTTTATATACAAATTTTTATATTACATTCATGATGAGTTGTTTCACTAAATCTCATTTTATAAAATCATTCTAGAGTCTGGGTCTGTGCTGCCAAGGTAGTCACCAGTCCCACTGTTGAGCCCTTGTGACTAGGCAGAATTGAGATTTGCTATAAATGTGTAATATGTAGTAGTTCAAAGATTTTTCCTCCAAAAAAGGAATGTAAAACTATCTCAATTTTTATACTGCTCATCCATTGTAATGATAATATTTATATAGCGTTAAATAAAATATTTTGTGGAAATTAACATTACCTGTTCCATTTTACTTTTTTAATGCAGCTACTAGAAATTTTAAAATTACATATGTGACTTGCATTTATCATTCATGTTGTATTTCTATTGCTCAGTACTGATCTAGACAATTTGTGTGTTGATTCTCCTTTGTGAAATATCTACTTCTTATTTCCTCAAATCCAAAAGCTATCCTACTCAATCATGACCTTCTCCTTAAACTCTTTTTGGGTCTCTTCCTTTAAAGAGTGAACTCTTCTCTAAATTCCATCTTTTATCTGACCTCACTCCATCTCTTCTAATGCCACTATATGGATGTAAGTTACTGGCAAGTAGGGTCAATGTATGGTTTTATATGTTTGTCACCTGCAAAACAATCACCATGGAGCTTTAGAAAAGTATCAATAAAATTTTGTTAGACAAGTGAATAAAAATATATGTAGTAAACATATTCTTTTGTTCACTTTTACTCAAATAAAGCTCTCTTGAGAGATCAGAATTTACAGAAGTAGGTCTGTGACTTAGAAGATACATACCATTTGACTCTCAGATACTGAAGAAGATGGTGAGGAGAGATTTGCCTGCAAAACATAAACATGGTGTTTATTTAATGAAACTCATAATTTATTAAAATAAAATATTTATGTGTTTAAGTATCCTGAAGTTTATTAAAGAAGTATATGTCCACAATAGGATTTTGAAAAGTATAAACAAAAAGGAAAATTATCATTATACCAGCAAAGAAATGATTTTTAATATTTTTGGTAAATTGTCATGCAATATTTTTCCTGTGTATTTTTATTTGGCCCACATAATAGTGAATATGATGTTTTATATGCTGCTTTTCCTTCTCATTTTCTTAACATAAGCATTATAACATGACATCAAAAATTATGCAAGGTTACATAACATTTCATTCTATGTATACTTCCCATTTTAATCAAACATGCCTGCATCGTTGCTATTTCTATTTATTTAAAGCAAACTGAAACAACAGATATTTCCTTACAGTACTGTTTTATAAAAATAAATGTATATCAAAGCTTTTATGATTTGAGAATAAAACTGACTTGGTTTTTAGAATTGTTTAAATTAAAGAGCAGATTAATATTGTTTCTCATTGGCTCCTATATTTCAACCCTTTCACCTGGATTTAGTTTCCCTCATTTTTAAAAATTTTATCTCATTGTCATAAAAACATTTAACATGAAATCTATACTTTGAACACATTTGTCAGTGCACAATACAGTATTGTTGGCTATAGGTGCAATGTTGTATAGCAGATCTCTAGAACTTACTCATCTTGTCTAACTGAAACTTCATGTTGATTAGTAACTTGTCATTTCCCCCTGCTCCCTAGTTTCCTTCTTACTAAAGTAAAGGTTTTGGTAGTTTTTCAGACCTCACTTGGATGTTGTCTTGGATGTTGTCTGAGAGTTTTTATCATGTTCTCATTCTTCAGTAAGAGTTCAACTAGACACAGAATTACAGGGTAATAGCATTTCTGTCTCTTGCAGATGCTATCCCATAGACTCTGGCTTTTGTTGGTGGTGGCCTAAATATCCTAATTTGGAGGAACATCTGTCTTCAAATTTGGTTAACATTGAAAGTTTATCTCCATGACATTCTGTAATTTCACTATGATGTGCCTCGGGGTAGATTTCTTTTTATTGGTTTTTTTTTTTTTGGGTGGGGGTGGGGACTTGGTATGTTCCTTTATTCTGAGTATGTATCTATTCTGAAAAATCCTACATGACTATCTCCTCAAATGCTGCCTTTCTCCCAATCTCCCAATATATCTAATCTCTTATTATTGAGCTTCTATTAAATATATTATAATGAGCCACACAATGATGCTTCAGTTGATCATGAACAAATATATGACAGGGGTCCCATAAGATTATAATGGAGCTAAAAACATTCCTGTCACCTAGTGATGTCTTAATAATCTTGACTTTATGTAGGCCTAAGCTAATGTGTGTGTTTGTGTCTTAGTGTTTAATAAAAAAAGCTTAACAAGTAAAATAAATAAAAAATAAAAACCAAAAATAGAAAAAACTTATAGAATAATGGTACAAAAAATATTTTTGTACAGCTGTATAATGCATTTGTGTTTCAAGCTACATCTTCCTAGAAAAGAGTCAAAAAAATTCAAAATTAAAAAGCTTATAAAATAAAAAAGCTATAGTAAGCTAAGGTTAATTTATTGTTGAAGAGGAAAAAAAATTATAAACTTAATGTAGCCAAAAGTCTACAGTAGTGCACAGTAATATCCTTAGCTCTTCACATTCACTCATCATTCACTCATTGATTCACCCAGAGAAACCTCCATTCCTGTGAGCTCCATTCTTGGCAAGTGTGCGATACAGATGTACCACTTTTTATCATTTATAGTATATTTTTACTGTGCCTTTTCTATGTTTAGACACATAAATACCACTGTGTTACAACTGTCTACAGTATTCAATACAGTAACATGTTACATAGGTTTGTAGGCTAGCAGCAATATGCTAAACCATATAGCCTACGTGTGTAGTGGGCTATACCATCTAGGTTCATGTATATACACTTTAATGCTTACATAATGATGAAATCACCTAGTGATGTGTTTCTCAGACTGTCTCCCCATAGTTAAGTGAAGCATCACTGTATTTTGGACCCTCTCAAGTCTTCTACCATTTATCTCAAACTCATTTTTATATTTTTGTCTCTTTATACTGTATTCTGGATGGTTTTTGGCTTGTAAGCCTGTCAATTAGCTTATTTTTCTTTAAATGCATATTAGTATGTTTAACATGGTAATTGAAGCAATATCTTAATAATTGACTCTTGGCTTCTAGAAGGTATACTTGGTTGTTTTTCAAATCTTGCCTTATAATATCTATAACTCATTATAATGTTTAACACATTTCAGAGTTGTTATAGTCACCCCTTGTTAAATATCATGTTGCTTGTATTTGCTGATTCTCCCTCATGTCTCTCCCTCAAGATGTTCTTTAGTTATTTTGTGTGCTTTTAAATTTTCTATTTTGAGTATATTTGGTAATTTAGATTTCTTTAGATACTCAAGAAGCCCTGGTTGGGAAAACATCTCTGCAGTACATTTGCCCTCATGGGGGTCCTAGGAGTTGCACAGGTTCTGGACCAGTTACCCTTTGCCTACATCTCTCTCTCCTGCTGCCATGTGAAGAAAGTCCTTGCTTCCCCTTCACTTTCCCCCGTGATTGTAAGTTTCCTGAGGCTTCCCTGCACATGCAGAACTGTGAGTCAATTATATCTCTTTTCTTTATAAATTACCCAGTCTCAGGCAGTTCTTTATAGCAGTGTGAAAATGGACGAATACAAACTTGAAAGTCCCACTTGATTTATGGTATCCAGGAATTAGTTATGTTTTACCAAGCATTTTTGCATTTACATGGGAGGCTAAATTTTCACACCAGCTTAGCCTTCCATTTTGACAAGAACCGGTCAGCATATAGATGAATAATTATAAATATGCTTGCCTAAAATATAATCAAGTTATGTTCCTAAAATATTTCTATTTTTGAAATTGCAAATATTTCAGAGTTTATTTTGATGTATCATTATTGTTTTTAATCTCTGAGAGATCAATAATAACCGAAAACTGAAAGCCTCATGGTTCCATGATACCACCAAGTATACAGGAGCATGAATCACCAAACAATGATGAGGCACCTGACGGTCTTTGTACACAGTGTCTAACATTGTTTGTTTTCTGAGTTTTGACTCATGCCATCCTTTACAGGGACTGCCACTGCTTGCTGCCATTCCTGGTTACTTCATGGCAGTAGGATATCTTGGCTAAGTGCTCCCATTCTCTAATTTCTGTGGACAGGTTAGTGTGCACTGAGCTTTGGGAAATTTCCCTTCAGAATATTCATCATGGTGTTCTTGTCAGTTTACCTATGGTTTCATTATTAACCTCATAATGGAATATAGGTAATAAGAATGATTTCCTCTAAAAATCTTAGGTTTTTTACTCTTTAATAATTTTTTTCATATTGCAATAATGAAAACATTCTCTGTTGATTCCCTAAGTTAAATGAATAGCTTCTGTGAAATATGCTGATTTAAATGCATCTTAACTGAAAAAAAATGGTTAAATTTCTACTTCAATAATTATAGGCAAAAAGTTACATATTAACAATGAAGTATTCACATAATTTGCATTACTAACATTTTTCAGTATATTGTACAAAATAATGCCAAATTATTATTATAGGGAAAAGAGAGAAAAGGCTCAAACATAATTAAAGTAGGAAAATATCTAAATATCTTTTTATCCAGTCTTTATAAGATCCCCAAATTCCTTCATTGGGAATCATGACATAACAATAAGATGCTTTAGACACCCCCGGACATTTTTATTTCATCCAGTATTATGAAATCCATATCACTGCTATTAGAAATTTCCCAGAGAAAGGGCAAAGTTAAAAGCAAACCACAGAGTGGAGTGGATATGTATCATATTAATACGGATCTGTCCTTCACAAAGAGGAAGAATAACGACTTTCACATCTTACACTAAAATGACCAGGTTTTTTCAATGAACCCAGTGATGTCCAGTCCTTTGAGAAGCCTACCTGTGCATGCCTAATACAGGTTAATGCTGCTTATTAGAAGTTATCGCTCTAATTATGTCATCATTATTGTAGCAATTGTTTTCCAGAAAGTGAGGAGAGATTGTGTGGTGAGCTAAGGTTTAAACAGCAGGTGATGGGAGAAGGCTGCTTCATTGGAACACCTGCATCACCTGAATAAAGGTTGAGGAGAAACTTGAAATACCTAAAAATAAATTTGAAATTGGATTTGAACAACATTATAATTTGGCTACTCATATCTCTCCATGATAACACCAACTGGGAAGAATAACATTTGTGATAAATATAAGAATGGCTCTTGTATGAAATAAAAATTCATAATCTATATTCTATAGCCTTTGACATTGTTTTAATTATAGAAAAAAATAATGAGAGATAGACAGAGATGGGCTTTAGCCATTACTGTATTCTTAAAAAAAAAAAAAACTTAAAAAACTAATAGTACAGTCAAAAAAGTATGAAGGTAAAAAAATTTTTATTAAAAAAAATCCATTAAAAAATTAAGTTATATAGAAACCAAAAGAGTTAAAGACTAAGTAAAGGTAAGGATTTTAAATCCATTGAAAGATAAATTCCTACACAGGACACCACTTGTCCCAAACCAGCTGTGGAGAAATCATTTTTATCTCCCAAAGACTTGAAGCCAAAGGCACACAAAGCATAGCAAAGCTCCCTATTCATTGTCTAGATTTGCCATTCCTTGCCATCTGCAGCATTTCATATTCATGACAGGTGTGCTTTTGGTTGGCATCACTCTAACAGACACCTTTTTGGGGGCCTGGGGCAAAACTCAAGTTGGATTAGATAAAAAGTGTTAAATAGTTGTCTTTTCTTTCAGTACTCTGCTACTCTCCTTTTAGCATGCTTTTTTCCCTTTCAGCAATCATGTCCTTCCATCTAAACATAATGCTAAATTTGATACCATTAAGATGCTTCTTTTCTCTTTTCCTCTGTTGACTCTGACTGTCCTAAATCTTCCTTTCTCTAAGCTTAGAGAGCTCCAATCAGTGATAACATGCTAACTGAATTATGTTATTTCTCTCAGTCAAGACTGATATAAAGGTAAGCAGAAAGACAACCTCAAAATATTAATTGGGCACCTAGTTATTACTGAATGCTAAGCTCAGCACTGAAGACATATAAAATGATAAAGACACTGTCTTACTCTTAACCTGGATCCATGTTAAGAATGTTAGATGCCAAGGCCATGAGATATATTATGACACATCATCCTTCGTTTATTCTTAGTATCTATAGAACTTACCCTGTCTAAATATCTGACCAAAGACCATCTTCTAGGTTGGTAATATAACCCCCATAATATCTACATATAAAGAGTAGATTTAGAAATTTTTAAAAGTTTGACTCTTTAAGATAGGGGATGATTCCAACTTGTCATGAACATAGTTGGTAGACGGAACAAGTGGGCATAGGTGACCAGTGAAAGTCATAGTTTATATGTATAAATAGGGAAATAAAAGCTCAGATCAAGGAGAAGTTTGTCTGAAATAAGGCACCTTCCCATTTCATAAAATCTAAAATGGCAAGGAGAAGGATACAAGGCAGAAGGGTTTTCTCATTCAATCTCTTCTCTGCCTCCTCATCTAGCAGAATACAGAAGACTATCTTCCATTCCTTCCTTAACCCCTATCATACATACATACACTGCAGAAATATTTCTGAACAACTAAGAAAGGAAATAAATAATGATCAGTCGAGTGGAATTTCTTGTTTAAATGGTTCTCAATTCTTCCTGTAACTCATCAAATCTCTGGCCTCATCCTACAGTGAAGCAGATCTGGGCCTGATTTGGATGAAGTCCCCTTTTGTCCTAACATCTATGACTGCGTTATTGCACATCAACTCTGAAACATTCCAGCATAGCAACGTTTCCAAGCATAGCAACAAGAAGAGTGTGTGAGCTGGTGAAATTGGAGATGATCTTTATTTGACTATCTGTATGTATAGTGGAAAATATTATTAATAAAGTTTGACACATTTTTCAATATATTCTGATATTTTGGAAGGAATATGCTTCCATTGTAATAACATTTTTCTGTCTCTCAAGCTTATTAAAATGAGATCTTACCTGTATGCTATCTAATATTTAATAACTTCATCTCAGATATTTCCTCTGCACTTTAAAGTAATTTATAAAATGTAGAGAATTTATAAGATAAGTTGTTATCAATAGAATATGATTCCAACTAAGAGTTTTTTTGATGCATTAGTAATAGGACCAAATACTACCCTATTTTCAGTGTTTGTTCTTTATTAAGAAAGCACACTATGGTTTTGAATTATATAAATGAGATGAATTTATACTGGAAGTTAATAAAAAATAATAAACATTTACAATGGCACATATAATCCAAAGACAAAAAAAAATTCCCTCTACAAAGTTTATAGAATGAAATAGAATTTTAATAGATAATTCTTTCCTGAAGGGTGGAGCAAGATGGCAGAGCAGAAACTTATAGTGTTTGTACCTCCTACAGGAACACCAAATTTTAACAACTATCTAGACACAGAATACCACCCTCTCAAAAACCAAAATCAGGTGAGCAATCATAGTAACTAGTTTTAACTTCATATTGCTGAAAGAGGCATTGAAGAGGGTTGGAGAGACAGTCTTGAACTGCTGAGATGCTACCCTTCTCCCGACTCCCCAGTAGTGGCCATACAGCACAGAGAGTCTGTGCACTTGGGGAAGGGAGAGCACAGCAACTACGGGATGTAACATCGACTCACTGCTGCCTTGTAACTGGAGAAAACAAAACTGTGCTGGGCTCAGGCAGTGCCCAGGCATGGAGAGAGCATTTGAAGTACCTACGCAGAGGGGAATTGCCCATCCCAGCAACTGGAAGTTGACTTTCTTGGCAAGGCTCGCCACCATGGGCAAAAGTGCTCTGGGATTTTAGGTAAACTTGAAAGGTAGTCTAGGACATAACAGCTGCAATTCCTAGGCAACTCCAAGTACTGCACTGAGCTCAGAGCCAGTAGATTATGGTGGCACATGACCTAGGGAGACACCAGCTGGCATGGCTAAAAGAGTACTTGTGCTATTTCTTCCCCAACTCAAGGCACTGCTGCTTGCAGCAACAAATGTCACTCCTTGCTTCTGCTTAAGGAGAGGAGAGTGAAGAGGACTTTGTCTTACATCTTGGCGATCAGCTCATCCACAGTCAGATAGAGCACCAGGCAGAGCTTTGATGCCCTCATTACAGGCCCTAGCTCACAATGTTTCTAGGCACTTCCTGGGCCAAAAGAGAACCTGCTGCCTTGAAGGGAAAGACCCAGTCCTGGCAGACTCATCACTTGCTGACTAAAGAGCCATTAGATACTGAATCACCAGCAGCAATACCCAGGCAGTACGCCATGGGCCTCTGGCTCTGAGGTGTGCTGACTTCAGGTGTGACCCATTACATTCCCAGCTGTGGTAGCTACAGGGACAGACTCCCTTCTGTTTGAGAAAAGCAGAGGGAAAAGCAAATGGAACTTTGTCTTGCACCTTAGGTACCAGCTTGACCACAGGGAGGTAGAGCAACAAACAGGGTCTTGGGGTCCCTGAATACAGGCATAGGCTCTTAGACACCATTTCTGGACTAGCCCTGGGCCAGAGGGGAGCCCATTGTCCTAAAGGGTGAGTCCCAGGCCCAGAAGCATTTGCCACAAGCTGACTGAAGAGCCCTTGGGCTTTTAGTGAACATCAGCAGTGGCATAGCAGACTCTCCCACCCCACCCTGCCATATGCTGATGGTGGTGGTGGCCACAGGGAGAGGCTCCTCTGCCTGCAGAAAGTGGAGGGAAGAACAGAAAGAACTTTCTATTGTGGCATGAGTGCTAGCTTAGCTGCCAAAAAATAGAATATCAGGTCAATTTCTAAAATTTTTTCTCTAAACCCTGTCTCCCAGACAGCATCTTTGGACCTGCGCAGGGCCTGTGGGAACTTGCCACAGCAGTGCATGCATCTCACCCTCACTACCAGGCAGCTCAATACAGAGAGAGAGAGACATCATTTCTTTAGGAGAAAGGGAAGAAACCAAAAGTCTCTGCCTAGTAATTCAGAGACAGGCATAAACAAGCTCAGACTGTAGGCTACAAAAATACCTAACTCTTCAATGCTGAGACACTGACAAACATTCACAGTCATCAAGACCATTCAGGAAAACATGATCTCATAAAACAAACTAAGTAAGGCTCTAGAAGCCAATCCTGGAGAAACAGGGATATGTGACCTTTCAGACAGAGAATTCAAAATAGCTGTGTTGAGGAAACACAAAGAAATTCAAGATAACACAGAAAAGGAATTTAGAATTCCATTAGATAAACTTAACAAAGAGATTGAAATAATTAAAACAAAATCAAACAGAAATTCTGGAGCTGAAAAATGGAACTGGCATACTGAAGAATGCATCAGAGTTCTTTAATAGCAGAACTGACCAAGAAGAAGAAAGAATGAATGAACTTGAAGACACGAAATATGAAAATGTGCAGTCAGAGGAAACAAAAACAATAAAAAACAATAAAGCACAGCTTCAATATTTAGAAAATATTCTCAAAAGGGCAAATCTAAGAGTTATTGGCCTTGAATATGAGGTAGAGAAAGAAACAGGAGTAGAAAGTTTATTCAAAGTTACAATAACAGAGAACTTCCCAAGCCTAGAGAAAGATATCAGTATTGAAGAACAGGAAAGTTATAGCAGATTTAACCTAAGGAAGATGACCTCAAGGCATTTAATAATCAAGTTACCAAAGGTAAAAGATAAAGGATCCTAAAAGCAGAAAGAGAAAAGAAACAAATAAGACACAATGGAGCTTCAATGTGTCTGGCAGCAGACTTTTCAGTGGAGGTATTACAGACCAGGAGATAGTCAAATGACATATTTAAAGTGCTGAAGTCGGGGAGGGGGAGAACAAAAAAAAAACTTTTACCCGAGAATAGCACATCTGGTGAAAATATCCTCCAAGCAAGAAACAGACATAAAGACCTTTTCAGAAAACAGAAGCTGAGGGATTTCATCAACACCAGACCTGTCTACAAGAAATGCCAAACGGAGTTCTTCAATTTGAAAGAAAAGAATGTGAACGAGCCAGAAGAAATAAGAGATACAAAACTCACTGGTAATAACAGGCACACAGAAAAATACAGACTATAACACTGTAATTGTGGTGTGTAAACTACTTTTAAGTAAAAAAACTAAATGATGAACCAGTCAAAATTAATAACTACAACTTTTTAAGACATAAGTCATGAAAAAATTAAAAACTAAAAAGCAGGGACATGAACTTAAAGTGTAGGGTTTTTATTAGTTTTCTTTTTGCATGTTTGTTTGTTTATGCAATTAGTGTCAAGTGGTCATCAGTTTAAAATAATGAGTTATAAGATAGTATTTACAAGCCTCATGGTAATCTCAAATTAAAAAACATACAACAGATACACAAAAATAAAATCAAGAAATTAAAGCATACCACCAGAGAAGATCACCTTCACAAAAAGAAAGACAGGAAAAAGGGAAAGAAGAAAGAGAATACCACAAAACAACCAGAAAACTAATCACCAAAGGGCAGAAGTAAGTCCCTACTTACTAAAAATATTATTCAATGTACGAGAACTAAACTCTCCAATCAAAAGGTATAGAGTGGCTGAATAGAAGAAAAACAGACCCAATCACCTGTTGCCTATGGGAAACACACTTAGCCTATAGACATACTCATAGACTGAAAATAAAGGGATGTAAAAAGCTATATTCCATGGCAATGAAAACCTAAAAAGAGCACAGGTAACTATACTTACATCTGACAAAATAGATACCAACATAAAAACTGTTAGAAGAGACAAAGAATGTCATTACATAATGATAAAAGGGTCAGTTCAGCAAGAGGTTAAAATGTTTGCAAATTAATATGCAACCAACACTGGAGCATCCAGATATATAAAGCAAATACTATTAGAGCTAAAGAGAGACATAGATCTCAATGCAATAATAGCTGGAGACTTCAACACTCCAGTTTTAGCATTAGACAGATCTCCCAAACAGAAAATCAACAAAGAAACATCAGACTTAATCAGCACTGTAGACCAAACGGACCTAATAGATATTTACAGAACACTGCATCCAACAGCTATAATGCTTCAACACATGCTTCTCCTTAGCACGTGGATCAGTCTCAAAAACAGACCATATGTTAAGTCACAAAACAAGTCTTAAAACATTCAAAAAATTAAAATAATATCAAGCATCTTCTCCGACCACAGTGAGATTAAGAGGAATTTTGGAAACTATACAAACACATGGAAATAAAACAATATGCTCCTGAATGACCAGTAGGTCAATGAAGAAATTAAGAAAGAAATTGAAAATTTTCTATAAACAAGTGATAATGGAAACACAACATATCAAAGCTTATGAGATATAGCAAAGCAGTACTAAGAGGGAAATTTATAGCTCTAAGTGCCTACATAAAAACAAACTACGAATAACCTAATAATGTATCTTAAACAGCTATAAAAGGAAGAAGAAAGCAAACCCAAAATTACAAGAAAATAATAAATATCAGAACAGAAATAAATTTGAAACAAAGAAAGCAATTCAAAAGATCAATGAAACAAAAAGATGGTTTTTGAAAAAATAAAGAAAATTAATAAAGCTTTAGTCAAAATAATAAAGGGAAAAAAGAGAGGAAACCCAAATAAATAAAATTAGAGATGAAAATGAAAACATTACAACTGAAACTACAACTTTTTTTCTTTTTTTTTTAAATTGCATTTTAGGTTTTGGGGTACGTGTGAAGAACATGCAAGATTGTTGCATAGGTACACACATGGCAGTGTGATTTGCTGCCTTCCTCCCCATCACCTATATCGTGCATTTCTCCCCACGTTATCTCTCCGCAAGTCCCCACCATCTGCTGTCCCTCCCCTATATCCCACCGACACCCCAGTGTGTGATGCTCCCTTCCCTGTGTCCATGTGTTCTCATTGTTCAACACCCATCTATGAGTGAGAACATGTGGTGTTTCATTTTCTGTTCTTGCATCATTTTGCTGAGAATGATGGTTTCCAGGTTCATCCATGTCCCTACAAAGGACATGAACTCATCGTTTTTTAAGGTTGCATAGTATTCCATGGTGTATATGTGCCACATTTTCCCTGTCCAGTCTATCATCGATGGGCATTTGGGTTGATTCCACGTCTTTGCTATTGTAAACAGTACTGCAAGGAACATTCGTGTTTATGTGTCCTTATAGTAGAACGATTTATAATCCTTTGGATATATCCCCAGTAATGGGATTTCTGGGTCAAATGGAATTTCTATTTCTAGATCCTTGAGGAATTGCCACACTGTCTTTCACAATGGTTGAACTAATTTACACACCCACCAACAGTGTAAAAGTGTTCCTATTTCTTCACATCCTCTGCAGAATCTATTGTCTCCCAATTTTTTAATGATGCCATTCTACCTGGCGTGAGATGGTATCTCAATGTAGTTTTGATTTGCATTTCTCTAATGACCAGTGATGATGAGCATTTTTTCAGATGTTTGTTGGCCTCATGTATGTCTTCTTTTGTAAAGTGTCTGTTCATATCCTTCACCCACTTTTGAATGGACTTATTTGTTTTTTTCTTGTAAATCTGTTTTAGTTCTTTGTAGATTCTGGATATTAGCCCTTTGTCAGATGGGTAGATTGCAAAATTTTTTTCCCATTCTGTTGGTTGCTGATTCACTCTAATGACTGTTTCTTTTGCTGTGCAGAAGCTGTGGAGTTTGATTAGGTCCCATTTGTCTATTTTGGCTTTTGTTGCCAATGCTTTTGGCATTTTGGTCATGAAGTCCTTGCCTACGCCTATGTCCTGAATGGTTTTGCCTAGGTTTTCTTCTAGAGTTTTTATGGTGTTCCGTCTTATGTTTAAGTCTTTAATCTATCTGTAGTTAATTTTAGTGTAAGATGTCAGGAAGGGATCCAGTTTCTGCTTTCTGCACATGGCTAGCCAGTTTTCTCAACACCATTTATTAAACAGGCACTCCTTTCC
>CAUYQU010012629.1:0-58328 GCA_963574635.1 Cheracebus regulus | reverse complement strand
AGTAGGAGACCTGGGCCAGTTAACTATGTGGCTCATGACATGGAGGACTGTCTAACTTTGGGTGGGATCTCAGCCACACAAGGGCCAACCATAAAAATCATTTAAGGTTGTCACAAAGGCAATAATTACTCATATAATGACCGCCTCATTCTCATCCCTCAGACTGAAGTAAGATAACAAAGGAGGTAAGTTGTGTAGATAAATTAAATGCATTGCAAATCCACTCATCAGTTACCATGTCTGGTTTTAGATCATGAATGCACAATAATAGCCTATGTGCAGCTCTCCTAGCTTCATGGTCTGGTCTGAGATTTTATCTCACAGTAAACATAGGAACCCAGGAAGAGCCAGGAGAGAGAAGGGACACAGGGAGAAGACAGAGTAGGGAGAAGTTTGGGAATTCTAGGTGATTTTTCTGTATGTTTTTTAATCAATAAAATATTTGATAAATAAAAAAAAATAGAATGAGTAAGACCTTCTATTTGATAGCACAAAAGTGTGGCTATTATCAATAATAATTTAATTGTACATTTAAAAATAACTAAAAAGGTACAACTGGATATTGTATAACACACAAAAAATAAAAATTTAAGGGAATAGATACCCCATTTTCCATGATGCAATTATTATGTATTTCATGCCTATATCAAAATAGCACATGCACCTGATAAATACACCTACTATGTATCCACAAAAATTAAAAATATTTTTAAACTACCAACCAATATCTCTTATGAATATATATGTAAAATTCCTCAACAAAACACTAGCAAACTGAATCTAACAACATTAAAAAGAAATATATACCATGACTAAGTGGCATTTGCCTCAATAATTCAAGGTTGCTTTAACATCTGAATATCAATTAATATAACACACCACATCAATATAGTAAAGGGAAAATATTCTTATTTCATAGTGCTGAAAAAGTATTTGACCAAATTCAACACCCTTTCATGATGAAAACACTCAGTGAAGGAGGAATAGATGGAATCTTCATCAATCTAATAAACAGCATCTAGAAAAAACCCGTAGCTAACAGCACACTTAATAATGAAGGACAATGTTTAGCAGTGTCATGACACAAAATTAATTGCACTTATACACTAGCAATGAGCAATCTCAAAGTGAAATTAACAAAAATAATTCTATTTACAGTAGCATCAAAAAAATAAAATTCCCAGGAACAAATTTAACAGAAGTGTATATTTGTACTCTGAAAACTATAAAACAGTGTTGGAATGAAGACATCCATGTTTATGAATCAGACAACTTAATATTGTAAGATCACAACAGTCCCAAGTTGATCTATAGATTCAATACAATCTCTATCACAATCCCAGCTAACTTCCTTTGAGAATTTATAAGCCTATCCTTAAATTAAAATGAAAACACAACAGATCAAGAATAACAAGAACACCCTTAAAAGAGAGGAACAAAATTGGAAGACTCACATTTACTGATTTCAAACTTAGAGCAAAACTAAAGTATTCAGATAGTATGATAATAAAAATAGACATATAGATCAATGAAATAGGAGAGTTCAGAAATAAACTTAAATTTATAATTATTTTTCAAGGGCGCCAAGTAATTTAATAGGGAGTTGTTTTTTCAACAAATTGTACTGGAACAAATGAGTAACCATATGTGAAAGAATAAAGCTGGACCCCTTCCTATACCATACACAAAAGTAATGAACTTAAAATGGATCACAGACTAAATATAAGAACTGACTTTAAAATTCTATGAAAAAAATGTAGGAGAAAATGTTTGTGACGTTTTAGGCAAAGTATTAGTAGACATGATACCAAAATCTAAGAGAGTATACTAAACCTGTTGTTTACCTAGTAGGAGATATGTTTTCATGAACTTAAATGCTAATTCTAATTCTGTATACTAAGAGAAAATTATTCATCATCACCTGAATATAATGATTAAAACAATGAGATATTCCCCTCCAGTAGTGATATCAGTTGTCAGATGTGATTTTGGAAAGTGTTTGTGTGTACCTCACTGGGTGATACCATAATGTAATGAAATATTCACAAAAGAAAGTATTCTGTTCAATGTGGAGATACTGTGTCCTATCAGAGTCCAGAATTTTTTTGGGTGCTTTGAAGCAAAACGATAGGTATGAAGAGAATCAAATATTTTTTTGAATTTTTTTCTAAGCAATTAAAACATATAGACAGAAACACCTCAGAAACAAATTATAAATTTTGTTTTCAAACACTAAACAGAACAGTAGATCTTTTTTAAAAATACCAAATGTTCTGTTTAGAAGAAATAAACAGTATATTTTCTTGTTTTAATTTGCCCACATATAACATAGATGAATATAATTCCTGGCATTCAAAAACATGTATCAATTGAACTTTTAGAATATATTAAATAGAGATTATTTTCACACCCTCAGGGTAAAGAATAAATTTTAAAATGACTCAATATTTAATATTCACTGACATAATAAAAAAAGATTGATATACTTAAATTGCATTAAATTTAAGATCCTAAATTTAAAAATTCTTAATGTAGTAAAAATTTTATTAGCAATGTATATGTGTGTCATTCATAACAATAAAGAACTGATATTAAGAATATTAAGTCTATGAATCATAAAGGAAAAAGACAATCTAATCAAGAACTTTAAAGAAAGGACAATCACAAAAAATAACAGATGCTGGTGAGTTTGCAGAGAAAAGGGAATGCTTATACATTGTTGGTGGGAATTTAAATTAGTTCAGCCATTGTGGAAAGCAGTTTGGAGATTTCTCAAACAAGTAAAAACAAACTACCATTCCACCAAGCAATCCTATTACTGGGTATATACCCAAGGGAATATAAATTGCTCCATCATAAAAGCACATGCATGTATATGTTTCCCACAGCACTATTCACCACAGCAAAGACATGGAATCAACCTAAATGCCCATCAGTGGTAGACTAGATAAAGAAAATGTGGTACATATACTCCATGGAATAAACACAGTCATAAAAAATGAATGAGATTATATCCTTTTCAGCAAAATGGATGGAGCTAAAGGCCATTATCCTAAGCAAATCAATGCAGGAACAGACAACCAAACTGCATATTGTCACTTATATGTGATATGTGATAATATTGAGTACATGTGGACACAAAGACGGGAACAACAGACTTCCTGGCCTACTCAAGAGTGTGGGAGGAGTGTGAGGATCAAAAAACTACCTATTGGTGCTATGCTTATTAGCTAGGTGGTGAAATAATCTGAACATCAAACCCCTATGATACGCAATTTACCCATATAGCAAATCTGCACATAGACCCTTGAATCTAAAATAAAAGTTGGAAAGAAAAAAAAAAGGACAAATGACCAGTAAACATACATATCTATACACACCATTATTCTAAAATAATTTGACAGTAAATTGCAGATATCATGCTCCTTTGCCCCTAAATACTTCAGTATATATTTCCCAGGAACAAGGATACTCTCTTTACTAATCACAATGTAGTCATCAAAATCAAGAAACTTAACGCTGATATAACATGATTAACTACAGTCCATTTCCACTTTTGTCAATTTCCCCAATAATGTCCTTTATAGTAATGTTTTCCTGATCCTGAGATCCAATCTAACATCATGTATTGCTTTCAGTTTTTCATATCTCTTTAGTCTTCTTCTATCTGGAATACTATGAGTTTTAGTCATGAGTAAATGTTGAAACTTAATAAATGAGTTTTTCTGCATCTATTAAAATGATAATATAATTTTTTCTCTAATTTCTTAATGTGAATTGCCTTAATTGATTTTCTAATGTTAAATAAACTTTGCATTTCTTGTATTTATCCCAAGTTAATAATTAATGTATTAATGTTTTAAAATACTGCTGGATTTACCTTTATAATATTTGGCTCAGAATTTTTGCATTTATTGATAATTTTATGAGTGGGATTGGCCTGTAATTTACTTTCTCATTAGTCATCAGGTTTTCGTGTCTGATTTATATTAACTTCATAAAAATGAATAGAGTGTATAATTTATTTTCTACTCTTAAATAATTTCTGTAAGATTATATGTTTATTTACCTTCCTAGTAAACCAGGTAGATTGTTTGTGGAACTATTTTAAAAAAAAAGAAAAAAAGAAAATATGCTAAATCTAAGTAATCAGAGATTTACAAACTAAAATCAGAATTAAGTACAGAACATCCTCCAGTTGGCCAAAATACTAAAGCCTGACAAAACCCAGTATTTGCAAAGAGTAAGAAGATCTTTCATATATTGTTGATATAATTACTTTAAAAATGGTTTAGGCAAATGTGCTAATGTTAAGCATTCACTTACCTTACAATACAGCACCTTCAGTTTTGGGTTTACATGGTAATCTCTTGCATCTGTACACCATTTGACATGTGAAGAATATTTCTAGGAGCATTGTCTATAATAGATTTAAAAAAAAAAAAAGCAAAAATTAGGAATGACCTAATTGTATATCAACAGTAAGTTGAATAAATGAATTGTGACATACAGTATTAAAAATAAATGGCAGTCCTCTTCTAGATTATTAAAAGAATAGAAATAAGTGAACTAAAAAACACGCATCCATGTGTCACTATCACATGAACACAGTGTTGAATGAAAGCATCTAGAAAATAGAAAAATATAGAAAACATCACAGTATTTATACTAAGGCCCAAAATAGGAAAAACTGAGCAATGTATTGTTCATGCTTAGCAAAACCACAGAAAGATAGTTATATAGTTGTGTACATAAATATAACAATTAAAAAATCTTAAAATACATTTATATTAAAAAGACTAGCCACTAAGTATAACATTATTTTTATATCTTTAAAGGATAGCTGGATTGACTCGTGACTAATTTGAATAATAAATGTCATTAACCAATAACTAATTTTATTTTCTTTTAAATTGACTAATTGAATCTAATCAAAACGTTTAAAATTATCAACGTGATTATCTGTGCAGAGTAGGAACTGGGAAAAAAAAGAAATAAACAAGGTTTTAAAAAGTAGAAGTCACCTCTCAATCTTTCAAATTGCAAGTGATTCCCAGGTAGGTGGGACGAATTAGGGGATCCGTCACCTGTGTGGTTAGGAAAGTATGATGTGTAAGATTCTATCAGAGTAAGTCAGATTCTTTACAAATCTTTTAGAAAGACAACACTGCCTATTATTCTGTTGTAGCATATTTTGAAATTATTTTTTCTATTTTATTTTTCTCCTATTATGGGCCATTAAATTGAAGCTGCAATTAAAGATTAGCTCTCAGGTAAAATGATTATCTTTGCATCTATCATTATAAACTGTACTCCTATTGAAAACACTATGGATTTAGCCCTTACAAAATAGTTATGACCAATTTAAATGTTATCTCATAATAAATATGCCATCTCTCAGCACCTGTGTTCTAAGATAAGATTGCTGGAAGTAATATGTACCTCTAGGTATATCACAGAGAAATATCATATGATAACAACTTTGGACAAAGTCTCTGAGATATCTGTAAAGCAACATATCAAGTCAAGACCACAGGAACATAAAGTAGTTCCACTGTGTCTTGTAGCTACTATGTTCTCCCTAGAACCATTATTTTAAGAATATGGACAAATTGGAAAATATCCAGGAACGCATTTGAGATTATTAGGGGTATAAGCATCATAATGTTCAAAAAGAAAAGGCGGGGGGGGGAACAGAAAAAAAAAAAATCCCGAATGGCCTAAAGATGTTTATCTCAAAGAAGAGAGAAAATACAAAAAGGAGACCAAACAGACATCTTCAAATGTTTCAAGGACTGTGGTAAGGAGAAATATGCCTTTTGCGTCATCATTTCAAAAGGAAGCCCGTATATCTTTAAGTAGATATTGAAAGAACAGGCATTAATTTAAAAAAATAGAGAAGTTTTAATTTCAGCTGTCCAAAAATAATGGGCTCTCTAACAAGGTAGGGCTCTTCCAGCCATGAAAGGGGTCTGATCAGAACTGACAGACCATTAGCACACTATAGATAAGTTTTGCTCTGAGGTAAGAGATTGACTTAAAGAAATGCTCACATCCTTTTTTAAATCAACAATTCTCAAGTTCCCATGATGATTCATTAACTATTTTCAGATGCTGCTTACCAAAATACTACGGGTTTATATAAAAACTAAAACTGTGTTATCTGAACATTCATTTTGACCAAAGAAATTAGAAAAGAAGTGTTTTCTCCTCATTTGATTACTTCATTTGCACTGAACAATATAATGATCACTACCAAATCTGGACAGGATTAGTCTGGAGCATAACTTTTGCATTTTAGAAACGATCTGCCATAGTTTAAAAATAGTCCAGATGAACAAAGGAAATTGCAATTTCAATTCAAAGGAGAACTGACACGAACAAGTACCAGAGTGTTGATGGAAGAGTGCAGACAATCATTGTCTAAAGGCAAATGCTTCAGTCAGAGAGAACTTCAAGGACAGACTTCTTTTCTCTTTACAGTATGAGAATGAAATCTCAACTTTTCTGTCAGTGACAAGGTTACAGCAGTACACCACCCACACAGAAAATGAATCAGACACAAAGAACCAGATTATCCCAGAACTTAAAGCACTTTCAGAAGCTGGCCTAACTCTTTTAGAATACTGGGAAACAACAAAACAAGAAAGTGCACAGTAATACTTTTGTACTTATAAAAAATGTATCTATTTAATGCCATTAATAATGTTGAGACAATGGAAAGAATCCCAAGTGTACAATAGTGGGGGAAAACTGGATGAATTATAGTTACCAGGGTAATGTATTATTGCTATATTCTTCTATCATTATGCATCATAATTAGAAACCATAAGGTACCATGACAGGTGCTAGGTAGACAAAAAACAAGTTGCAATACTCTAAGTATGCAATATTTTTAAAAATTATGTAGAAATTGTAGGATGCCTGACTGCCTGACAAGATAGCAAATTACCAAAAGATGCTGGATCTGCCCTTGTGCTGGACAAATGATCTGCACAAATGAGAGGAAGACTGATTAATTTCAGATCATAAAACTATGAAAAGCTCTGAGGAAACAGAAGTTGGTTAGGTGCAAGTCAGGCAAGACCATGAGTGAAAGGGAAAAGTTCTGTAAGAGTAGAAGGGGATACAAAACCATGAATAGATTAAAACATCCTTCTTATACCTTTCATCCTAGCTCAAGTGGTCCTGAATCACAGCCCAGCCAATTACCAACTCCAAGCAGGACCAACCAGAGATAGCCAGAGACCTCAGGGCAACATCCAAATTGAGATAGATCATGGAACCAGTAAAAAAGAAAGCAAAAAGCAGTAAAGGCCAGGTGGGTGGACCAATACCTATTTATTTCTTCCCTCTCTTTAATCCCACTGTCTAAGTCAGTAGCCCTCAAAGTTGGTTCCTGATTAGCAGTATCAGCATTATCTCATAAATTTTTAGACATTCAAATACTCTTCTCCTTCCCAAACTTACTGCATCAGAAACTCTGGGACACAAACTTATGTGCTTTAACAAGCATGTCTGATTATTTTGATGCATGCAAACATTATAGAATCACTGGTCTACGTGATTCAATCCAAGGAAAGCAGCTCTTAGAATAGAACCATGCCCTGGAAAATATATGGAGTGGATTACTGAGAAATAGCACCAAGGACGTCAAGTGTGTGAGAGGAAAGGATGGGAAGAGGCAGTGGTCTAGCCCAAGTGGTAACATCAGAGGCTCACCACCCTAAGGCGCCACACCTGAATCTACTCCCTAAATTCAGCAGGAGGAGCAGAAGCCCTACAGGAGGAAGACAACAAATTTGATACTCTGTAATAGGGGAAGCCAAATTAATGGACTGAATTAAGTAATAATAAAGATTTTAAAATAAAATAAATATCCTCAAGGAAACAAGAGAGATTATTAGAATCATGAACCAGGAACAGACAT
Organism: Cheracebus regulus; assembly: GCA_963574635.1. Classification (NCBI taxonomy): domain Eukaryota; kingdom Metazoa; phylum Chordata; class Mammalia; order Primates; family Pitheciidae; genus Cheracebus; species Cheracebus regulus. The sequence continues at coordinate 50,398 of CAUYQU010012629.1, read as the reverse complement.
AAGAAAGTAACATCTGGAGATAACGGGCATGAAAAATATAACAGTTGAAACTAAACACTCGAAATGGCCATTGAAGAACAGAAAGGATAGCTATGAAGAAATTACTTTAAAAATATAAGGTGGGGACCGGATGTGGTGGCTCACACCTGTAATCCCAGCACTTTGGGAGGCCAAGGCAGGTGGATCACCTGAGGTCAGGAGTTTGAAACCAGCCTGGTCAAGATGGTGAAACCCCATCTCTACCAAAAATACAAAAATTAGCCAGGCGTGTTGGCTTGTGCATGTAATTCCAGTTACTAGGGAGGCTGAGGCAGGAGAATCACTTGAACCTGAGAGGTGGAGGCTGTAGTGAGCCCAGATTGTGCCATTGCAGTCCAACCTGGGTGTCAGAGCAACACTTGTCTCAAAATAAAAAGAACATAGGCTGGAGTGAAGGAGAGCTGAATGATATCATTTACATAAATTAAAAACACAGATTAACGAAACAACACTATATATCTTTCCAGAATGTGTATATGTATGCATCTCAATGAATATAAAAAAAAATGAGTAACTAGTTGGTGGTAGGGGGGTGTGAAATTAGAGTGGGATTTAAATGAAGGAGAAAAAAATCAAATAAAATGAGAAAAGCCTTGAAGAGAACATTGATGTGTTCTGCTATGAAAAAGAATATGATAAACTCAATTTTCTGCCTCAGAGAACCAAAAATAAGATTCTTTTTAAAAGAAGGCTAGCTATTTAAAAAGAAACTGTAAGGAAGGGAATATACAAAATAACAATAGTGGTGTTCATATTGGATAAATTTATGGGTATGCTTTTTCCAAAATTTTAAAATTTACTGTAAATATTTCAATGAAAAATGAATGCTTTCCTCTTAGAAGTAGTTTAGGTACTGAGATAATCTTGACACTAATCAATTTATACATTTGCAATATTAGACTGGTTTTATTTCAGTTGTGAGTCACATGAAAAGCAGTACATTCAACAATACAAAGCATTTTAAGATATTAATACTCGAGATAAAAATACAGACCTTGCAGTCAGTAAATGTCATCCAAAAAAGCTTATCTTTATTAAAATACTAAGCTTCTTGAATTTAGTATCAGTTGTGTTTTATTCATTAAAAATTCCTATTGTAGTGTTCAACCAGGTTAATAACAACCTTCATATTGTGAGATTAAATTGCCTGATATTTCTTTCTAGACATACATGAAAATTAGAATAGCCCTAATCTGCATTATTAACAGGACATATAATTTTTAAGCATTGTATTTATAATTTGAATAATTCCAATATATTTTAATTAAGATGAAATTCACATAACACAAAATTAACCGGTTTAAAATATACAGTTGGGTGGCATTTAGTTCATTCACAGTGATATGCAAACATCACCTCTGTCTGGTTTCAAAATATCTTCACCACTCCCCAAAAAGATCCCAGGCCCATTAAGCAATCATTCCTATTCCTCTTCCTCTCTGTTCTTGGCAACCACTAATCTGCTTTTTGTCTCTACAGATTTAGCTTTTCTAGATATTTCATATAAATAGAATTATATAATACATTTTCATCTTACCTTTTATATCACTTCTAAAGGAAATTATTTTAATACATTAGTTATTAAAATTTCTGATTAGGACAGCCCTAATGATTTACCTATATTGATTTTCAAATCAATATTATTGTTCTTATCTGTAAACTCTAAACTTAATGAGATGTTGAAAGAAAAACTAAACAATAAGACAAATGGCACGCGTCTAAGTCTAGCCTCATCTTTTTCCCCTACCTTGTTAAACTCTGTAATCCAGTAAATCAAATTCCTTGCAATGCCCTGAATCTTATGAATATGGCTTGCATGTTCACCCCCCCTCCCCACCATGTCTTTGCACATATTCATCCCTGGAATGCATTTCCCCCTTTTGACCAGTTAAACACCACCTGTTTTTCAATAGTCCTGGTTCAAAACCCCTCTTACCTCTTTTTCAACCCCACGTTGCCACTTCACCTTGTCCATGCCTCTCCTATAGTACTTACACATTGCACTATAAACAATACGTTTACATGCAAATCTTCTACTAGGTACTGCATTCCTCATGCCTAGCACAATGCCTATGACTTTCTAATAAATCAATAAATTACTGAATAGATAAAAATTAAAGGATGGATTAGGTGCTCACAAATATTCTGTGGACCACAGTTAGACATCTTTTGATTGATAACAGTGGTTCTCATATTTTAGTCTCTGAACAAGCAGCATAAGCACCAGCATGAACAACCTGGGAGCGGGATCAAAGTGCAGTTTCTTGAGTCAAACTCTGGACCTACTGAGTCAGAAACTCTGTACGTGGGCTTCCAGCAATTTGTGGTTTAACAAGCCCTCCAGGTGATTGTGACATATACACAAGCCTGAGAACCATTAAGCTAGAAAATTGAGAACAATGGACAGCTGTCTTAACTTGACCTCTGAAAAACCATACCTCCTGATTTTCCAGAGATTGGAGGCTGCTTATTCCAAGTACACTCTATGGAACATTCTCCAGCTGCCCACACCTAAATGCTAGAATGCCTCTGAGCTTCTGCTTCAGGCTTCTTTTCTGTCTACACTCACTCTAGACCCAACACCTTCTGTATATTGATGAAATACTAATATATGTCTCCAACCCCTCCCTCTCTGAACTTGTCTTCTGTCAATCTGCCTTCTCAGGTTTTCTGCTTGATTGTCTACTAGGCATTTATTGAACTCACCCTTCCCTATAAAGCTGTGGCGCCCCAGCTTCCCCATCTCAGCAGATGGAAACAATTCAGGCTAACAGGTACGCTTACATTGCGTGAAGAGTAGAATATTCGAAAAGAATCTTAGATGATTGTAAGACCAGAGTATGTTTAAGTGGTTACATGCAGGGATTTATATCTGGGGTGTGTCTCCATGGAGATAATAACAGAAATTATGAAAGTGGAAAAGCCATGAAAAGAAAATCTGTACAGAAAAAAGCAGCAAACCCCCACCACTCAAAACAAGAATGTGTTCTTGATTTCTTTGTGTTCTTCACTCTTAGTCCCTAGAAACAATCCTAATGTAAATCACAAAGTGTTGCAGCAGAGGAAACCTTGGAGACCCTCTTTATTCCGCTAAGGAAAATAAAGGCCTAAAGGTTAAGTGCCTCTCCCAAAGACAATTCTGCTAAATGCCGGCAGAGACTGATGCCAATTACAGTATTTTTTTTTTGCCACTACCAATTGTTTGAAATAATGTTAGTTATAAGTTTTAAAGAAACAGGAATATTTTTAAGGACTCTGAATTTTATATGGGCTTACTAGAGGTAAGTTTTATGTAGATGGCTATCACTGAAGTCTGAATATATTATCTAGACCTATGCTATTCAATACTGAAGCTGCTAGCCACATGGACCTATTTAAATCATTAAAATTTAATAAAACTAAAAAATCAGTGCTTCTATTTTACTAGCTATATTTCAAGCACCACACAGCCACAGGTGGTTAGTGCTCCTATATTGGACAGCATAGATATAGAATAGTTTTACCATTGCACAACATTCTATTGGATAGTTCCAGTCCAGCACATTCTAAAACTCAGGAGATACTTCAGAAAGTTTGAGGAAGTTCAGTTTATAATTCTCTCAAATAGCAGGTGGTGGGTTGTTCCAACTACACACACCCCTATATATTATTTGGCAAAAAAAAAAAAAACTTTCCAAATTTTACATTTTTCAACTTCCTGTTGACTTTTATTCAAAAAAGGCAAATTTGATTTTTGAAAGGCCAAAAATGATAAAGACATATTGCTGACTTTAATCAATTTTAAATATTTTGAACAACCTAAAAATAGTTCAGCACAAATTTTAGATTATTTCAAAAACTCTCCTTTTCTAAAGAAACTCTGTAGATTTTTCTTCCATTTCTGAAACACTGTGGTCAAGTGTGAAGAGTAGGTGATTATTTATTATTTTATCTAAATGTTGAATTATCCATGAGAAATTTCTTCACCCATATGCAAATTTTAAACCAAGTAATTCAGACTGTTTCTAAATTCACAAGGAGCTACATAATATGAAAATGACAAAAATGTATCCCTTTATTTTTGAACAAGAATGCAATTTGATGAGGTTTATGTTTGTACAGAGATAATAATATAAGAGGTAGGAAGGCACATTGGAAACTGACTGTTGAGTGAGATTCGTCTTAAGAGCATGTTTGAAACCCTCAGTTTCTCAGTGGGTGCTATGAGTATTCCCAGAAGCACTAGAGAGGGTTGTTTAAAATTGAAGACTCCAGAACTCCTCCCCAAAACTATAAAATCAAAATCTCTTTGGACAGTACTGGAATCTGCATTTTAATGCATTTCTCACTTAATTCTCCTCCCTACTAAAATTTAAAGGGAATGTAAATGCTGAATCTAATGGAAGGCATAGGTTTGCTGTAATATCTGTACAAATTATCAGATGTTCTGGCCATGGGAGTCTTGCAGCAAAATGTAAAACAGCCCCTTGTATGCAGATGTCATTAAATGTCCTTTTGTTGTTGTTTTGTTTTGAAACAGGAACACTCACAGTGGTTTCAATTATAATTAGAAAGTCAGAACATCCTACACACTACTGAAGAGCTATATAACCTGCATATCCAATTCTGTGATCCTTTTGGATAAATAGAATTGGGATAAACAATATCTGAAGGTCCTTTTTAAGTCGTGTGATTTTATATTCTCACTTTAAGTAATTTACAATAGTTTTAACTTTAAAGATCAGTCTAAAAAATCTGAGCAAGAAAATGTCTAAGGAATTGAAACCATGAGTCAAATATTAATAATTAGAGAAGGCATTGAATTTTCAAAACACTAATCTGTTGTTAATAAAGAAAAAAAATTAGATGTATCCCTTGAGTTAACATGTAAAAAGAAAGTCCAAAATTAACCTACTGAGTTTATCTAATATTTGGTCAAATAGCAAAAAGAAAGAAAATGGAAGCAAATTCATTTAATTTATGAGAGTGATTTATCCAGTGGCTACTATGTTAGGAATGCACTTGAATTTGGGGAAAGGTAATTCAATATTTTTTTCAGTATAAAATGTTTTCATAAAAAAGCAAATTTATATCACATGTATATTTCACAGGTGATATATAGATAAGTACAGGTATTTCATGACTTATTTTACAAGGTTGCAGTTTTAACAACTGTGACCCCACATAATTATTGGAGCCTTTTTCATTTTTGCTTTCTTCTCAATACAATGGGTCTTTTGTGCTTTTGTATATCTGCAATGGTGAGAAAGCACTCAAAGAGCTTCAAGGGATATGAATGAAGAATACACACTACGCCTCCCATAAAAGCTAACTGAGCACCTACTATGTGCCTGGCATTTATTTGTGCCCTTTTTACATACTTCAGCACATCTCACAAACACAGCCAATGCAACACTCAGCTCCATCTTCTACCAATGAGCAAACAGGAAGAAATACCCAGATAATCTCATTTATGCTCAGAAATACTGCTGGTGTCTGAGTCATCATTTACTTTTTGGGGGGAAGGGGTGAACATTGCACTTATAAACTACTCATACCTGCTAAGTCATCTTATTTGGCAACTGCTCTCAGTGTTGCTGACATGTCCAAAGATGAGTGAGTAATAAGGAAACATTTTTCCCTTCCTTTTTAGAAGCCTAAGCCCTCTTCATCAGTTGATCACTGCTCAAATAAAGTGAAATGATGGCAAGAGCAGGCTAAGGAAGCTCATTCTATTCTCTCTCACTCTCACTCTCATTCTGGCAAGATGATCTATCATCCATCTGAAAAACATTCAGTAGCTGAAAACAAGATCTTAGATTCATCAAAGCTTGAGGAAGCCTGAGGATATGTTGGAAGTCAGCCAATTAGGTGTGCCTGCAGGGTCTCATGCTTACTTTTTCACTTTCTTTCATCCTCTGCTGTCTGGATTCTTTTATCCTTAGCTAAACAGCAGCCAGTGAGCCTGAGGCAGTAAATAGGATCTGAAAAATACAGGTTAAATTGACTAAAGGACAACTCTTTTACGTAGATAGCACATCACAGGCTTTACCCTGATCCTTGCTGGTCAGTTTATAACTAAACATTATTAAGCACGACCCCGAAGGGGGAAAAAAAAAATGAGAATTGTTAGACAAAATGTATGTCTCTACTAGGAAAAAAGAAAAATCCTCTAAAAATATGTAACTGTTGGGTTTTTTTTTTTTTTTTTGGCCATCTCCCTTCTTAGACCATGAGTTCCTTGGAGGCAAAATCACCATTTCATTACCTCTGAAACTGGTAGTCACATGGTCTGTCACATGGTAAATATTCAAAAACTGTTCAAGGAATACCTAGGAATAAATAAATGCATGCAAGTATTTTTCTTATATTTAAGTATCTCTTTTTAATTTTATTTCTTGTGATCTTACAGCCAAGAATGTCAACTTTCATTCCAGTTGATTCTTCAATTAGATTATTGCAATTGTCCTCTACTTAAATGCCCAGAATTTTCCTATCCTCAGTACTATATACTGACACTGAGTTCAAGTTACCATAATGTTGCTTTACTTGTGCTAATGCCCTACAGAGAAGCCTTGCATAGTTATTCATTCTTTGGCAAATGAATTCACCCATGAATGAATTCTCCCATCCAGCCAAATTTCGTGTTTCCCCTCCCTTCCACCATTCAACTAATATTCTTGCAGACATATAGAGTCAGTGACGGCATCCATCTGCAAACATGTCATTGGACATCTATTTCTCCATTATTTTTCTCTCCTCAGAAGAACTTTCTTCCCTCTTTTTATCAGTGAAATGTTGGTTCAGGCACTATTTCCCTTGTGAAACCAGCCAAAAAAAATCTCTCCCTACTTGAAACCATTATTTGTTGGTAACCTTCTCATTATGTTTATATCATACATTGTTAAAATTAATTATTAGGAATGCCTTGTCTAACCAGCCAAGCCAAAAGGGAAAGAGTCTATGATGTGGCCATCTCTATAGCATCCTTAAGCACCCTGTACGATATCTTGCACACAGTTTGCTCCAATATTTTTGTATGAGTGAATGAATAAAAAGGACTTTGCAGAGACTCAAAATACTGGATTTCCCACTTTTTCATTCATCTCCCAATGGGCATTGCATATATTTTGTTTATAAATATGGTAGAGATAACAATAGGAATAAATGGTTGTAAAAGAAATGACAAAAGAAAACCAACAGAACTATCAATTAAATATGAGGATTTAGGGAAAGTGAAGACTCAAAAATAAATGGAAGAAGAAGTCATATTATTAACCAAAAATACAGTTTAAGAAAACTGGCAATTTGAAGGCAATTGGTGACTTTATTTCAGGATTTCAGTAATCATTTATTGAGGGCTACTAGCAACAGGAAGCAGTTCTAAATTCTGTTTTTAGACACAGTGCATATTCCCCTGGGCACACAAAACAACAACAATCAAATGCACAATACAATTGTTGAGAGTAAAATTCTCTATCTTTTCCAATCTCACTGCAAATTGTCAGAAGTCTTGACAGGTAGGTCACTAAAAAATTATTTTTAAACCACCATTTCTGTTTAAGGAAAGGCTCTCATAGGATAATAGAGACTTACTACTTTTATAAGTAAGTTTCAAAATCTTAATCCCATCAGTTTGAACTGCAGAGGCAAAAGTAATGCTAAGCACTCATATCTAAGTCCCCACTGTGACACGGAAAAAAGCAGGGAAATTAAAGAAAATGTGATCTCATGTGAAAAAGGAATATTTTTGCCCTCAACTTAGAGCTGCTCTAAAAAGTGTACAGACTCCAAGCAGTGTGAACAACATTCTCAGACACATCTGGCTTTACCCATTTTATTTCTTGAGCAACAAAAATTTACTCAGTACCTGTTACACTAGCAAAGAGACATGCTACACGTTAGTGTTCTTAAGAATTTATATATACTTGAAGTTTTCATCGGTAAAATCACATCTTATAGTCGCTAATGTCATTTGATTTAAAGGGGATCTACTCTGAATCTGTTTATAGATAAATGGCCCCTTTTGTATTTATTCCCTAACATCTGTATGTATATGTCTCACTCTCTTTCAACTTAATTTTTTACCTAATATTTGCTATGGAAAAGTCATTATGAGGTGGATTTTATTTATCAAATATATAAAAATGTTAGAAAATTGAAACTGTTTTTATCCTGGAAACTGTGAAACAATAAAAATGAAAATCTATTTCCATTTAAATGGAAATTTAAAGACAGGGATAGAGGTGAAATATTCCTATCATTTCATATCATGATATATCAGGTTTCATTATTTGTAACCTTTGAAATCTTTTGTAACAAATGTAAAAATTGTAATAAAGACCTTTGTAACCTAATCAACAAGCAAGAGAATTTTCAATATTGAATTACTCAGAATCCTAAAACAAACATTTATTAGCAAAGGATATCAGCTATATCAAACACCAAAGAAAAATTTAGTATCTTTTCTTCACTTGTACCAATTATTGTTTGCAGACTTATTTCTAAGTGAAATAAAATGAGTGCATATTATAGGAATAATTAAGAACTGTATAATAGTTATAAATTATATGCAGTGGTAGCAAGAGTTATTATTAAGAAGTACTAGTGATACCAATTATTTTCCTAGCAACCAACTTCATTTTCTTTTCTTTTTTTTTGATTATTTTTTTAATTGCATTTTAGGTTTGGGGGTACATGTGAAGAACATGCAAGATTGTTGCATAGGTACACACATGGCAGTGTGATTTGCTGCCTTCCTCCCCATCACCTGTATCTGGCACTTATCCCCATGCTATCTGTCCCCAACTCCCCATCCCCCGCTGACCCTCCCCTATTTCCCCCCGACAGATGCCAGTGTGTGATGCTCCCCTCCCTGTGCCCAAGTGTTCTCATTATTCAATACCCACCTATGAGTGAGAACATGCGGTGTTTGGTTTTCTGTTCTTGTGTCAGTTTGCTGTTGTCTCAGTCTCTTAAAGCACCAGGATTATAGGTGTGAGCCACCATGTCCAGCCCCCAACTTACTTTTTATAAACACTCTGTGTGAGAATGACTTAGTTGCTACCCTAGAGTTAAGATTTTCTAGCTTAGTTTAATTTTAATTCTGAATATGTTGTTATCAAAATGCAAGGGGTTTTGTTTACACAAGCAAAAGAGTACTGTTCACTAATTACAGGCTTAATGTTAAATTGGACCCTATTTCTCTGTAGCAGCAAAGTAATCAAACAAGAATGCCATGCCTCTATTAAGGATTTACATTAGGACTGCCTAATTACACGAGGATTTGTTTGGGTAGCACTGGCGGATGTTCTGAAAGACTATGGGAAAGGCACCCGTGGTTTCACAGAAAGCAAATGCCCACCTGGGGCCATTCTAACATCAGTGTAGGGTATCTGAGTGCTTGTGTAGAGAGAGACATGTGCTAGTTTCTCAATGTAATTTCCTACAGTAGATTGTCTGAGCACCTGCAATAGAGGTATTTCTTTTCCATCTGTCTCAGGAAAATATTGAAAGAATTCACAAAAAAAGCCGGGCACGGTGGCTCACACCTATAATCCCAGAACTTTGGGAAGCCGAGGTGGGTGAACCACCTGAGGTCAGAAGTTAGAGACCAGCCTGCAACGTGGTGAAACCCTGTCTCTACTAAAAATATAAAAATTAGTCGGGTGTGGTGGCGCGCACCTGTAATCCCAGTCTCTCGGCAGGCTGAGGCAGGAGAATCACTTGAACTTGGGAGGCAGAGGTTGCAGTGAGCCGAGATCACGCCATTGCACTAACCTGGGTGACAAGAGTGAAACTTCATTTCAAAAAAAAAAAGAATTCACAAAGAAAGTCTAGAAAACATTGAGTTTTCTGCAATGAAATGTTATGAAAATAGATTATTTAAATTATCATAATCAGAGTTCTAGTCTTATTTACCAAATAATAAATCCGTGTAGATTTTCATTGTGCCAGGTGACAGTGTATTTTCTGACTTTTTTACACAACATAAAGGTGTGAGAATTGAGAAACTATGACATTCGGCTTGTTTCAAGCCCTGGTGGTTCATAGTTGAGTGTGAGGCACCCTGGCAGACATTTCTGCTTAACAAGGGACTGAACAGATCCGGGTTCTGTTTTCTGTGCTTCATCCCACACTGGCATACTTGAAGGGGTAGTCATGGGCCAGACAAACGACAGATGGCACATTTGCACCAATCAGATTTGCCAGTGCAGGAGGTTCTCCTCTCATTGCCGCACCCAGGAAATATGCCGTGGCTCCATATCCATATGGGATTGCTCCAGGAGTGAAGGCTTTGGGCACAGTTATTTGGATGAACAGATTTGGCCTTAACTCTGAGTGTGGGAAATGTCGTGGATAACCCACATTTGGCTTACTGTAGTTCTAAGTCATCATTGGACATTTCTTTTCTCTAGGAGATGGCCCAGAGCACTAATACTACTTTCCACCATCAGCAGATCCTGAAATAGCCCTGCGAATCAGCTTTAGTTCCTCTCAGCTACAGTCTGAAAGCAGCCTGCCTTTCCAGGACCCCAGAGAGAGACACACCCATCTGTGTTCCCAAATCATCTATGCCCTGCAGACCTCGGGCTTATCTGTGGACCCTGGATCAGCCCTGTGACTCAGGTCCAGCCCCTCTCAGCCATGTCTGAAGGCCAGCACTGCCTGCCCAGGGACCCACCCAGTGACCCAGAGCAAACCAATCCAGAAACCTGGAGGAAGTCACACCTATCCATATACCATGTATAGACCTGCCGTCTGCAGATTCTGAAGCAGACTCTTATTCAGCACCAGCCCTACCAGCCATGCTTCTGGGGACAGTCCCGTCAACCCAGAACCCAGACAGGATCCATGTTTGCTTGAACCCCTGGTAACAGCCTCACCTATGTATACCTCACTATGCACTCAGCAGAAGCTCCATGACCTACCTCTAACCCTGCTCTACTGTAATCCCAGAGGAAATCTCAGAGTCAGCCTGGGGACCCAATAGAAGAAGCCCTTTATCTAGAGAAACCAGCTACACAGACTGAAAGACATATTTGGTACTTGAAATGCATAGACACTAACACAAAGCTGCACAGATCATATGATCCAGCAATCCCACTTCTGGGTATGTATACAGACAAAATAAAATAAGCATGTTGTTTAATATCTGGTTTGAGTCCATACCTTGGCTATTGCAAATAATGCTGCACCATTTACAATAGCCAAGGTATGGAATCAAAATAAATGTTCATGAATTTATGACTGGATGAAGAAAATATAGAATATTACTTGACCATAAAAAGGAAGAAAATTCTGTCATTTGCAACAGCATGGATGAATCTTGGGGACAATTATGGTAAACAGAATTTTAAAAGTCACAGGAACAAATGCTATATGGTCTCATTTATATGTGGAAATACAGTATGATATCACTTATATGTGGAATCTAAAAAAGTTGAACTCAAAAAAGTAGAGAGTAGAAAGGTGGTTGTCAAGGGCTCAGGGACAGGGAAAATTGAAAGATGTTGGTCAAAGGGTACAAACGTTCTGTTTTAAGATGGATAAGTTTTGGAAATCTAACGTACAACATGGGACCTACAGTTAACAATACTGTATTGTTTGCTTCAAATTTATAAGAGTATATTTTAAGTGTCCTCACTGCATACACGTATGCACACACACACGTGCACACAAAAGGGTAACTATAGGTGGTGATGGTTACATTAATTAATTGGTTGTGACTATCATTATACATGTACATGTATATGAAATCATCACATTATGTACCTGAATATATATAACTTTTGTCAATTAAATTTTAAAAAACTACTTTTCACTAGAACCAAGAAATCCCAGCACCAGTTTCTCCTTTCTTTAAAGTCAGATTATTCCTGAAAAAAAAAAGAAAAAGTAATTTTATATCTGGAAGAATAAAATCATCCCTTATTGGTAGCTTTTGGAAAAATCAGAGAACATAATCCTGCTTCTTCCAACACACTTTACCATGTTGCTGGCTTTCTACTGCCATCCTTCTATCCTGATATATCCTGTTGTATTTCTCTCCCTTCTATCCCATGCATACATTCACCATTCCCCTGATTTTACAGAAAAGAAAAAGAAATTCCTTTAAGATTATGTCTAATCTTGGTCACTGTAATATTCCCAAAATCTAGCACACTGCCAAGAAAACAATAGGTGCCTAATAAATACTTACTGAATAAATTTTGAAAGGCCTATGTGAAATCAAAAATAAGTATGAAGAACCAGGGTAATCTATGTAACATAATGCATACCCCAAAAGAGTTAAGCCATGTTAAGAAAAATACTCTATGTGTTAGAGTGTTACAATGAGGATCCTTAATGAACCAGACCTCCCCATATCCACACTCTTTTGCAATGTGTGGCTGCTGTTCTTCCAATCGAAAGATAGTCTATTGCTTTACTCCCTTGAATCTGCACTGACTCAAAATTTCTTTGGCCAATAGAATGTAAAATAAGGCATCCTACAAATCACAAAACCTAGTCCTTCAAAGATTTTGCAGATTCTGTTCTTGCTCTTCTGGAAGCCTGCTACTAGTACATTCTCAAAAAGCTGAGTCTAGCCTATTGGAGGATGAGAGTCCTCATGGGAGAAAACGAAGTTCCATAGTCACCAGCCAGTACCAACTGTCAGGCATGTGAGTGAGGCCAATCTGGCCACCAGCTCCAGTCAAGCCATTTGTGACATGCAGAAGAACCACATAGACACAAACCCATGATATTGTGAGAAAGAGTAAACCACTGTTGCCTTGTCGGAGGTCAGTCACTCCACAATGGAGCACTGAAATACTCTATTGTGTCCAAGTTATCAGTACCTTTCCTCCCACCACCAATGCCTGAAGCCCAGTGTCCCTGTGACTAGGTTGCAGCTACTTTGTTAGTTTCAGAACATTCCTCAGGCTCCCCTAACCAGCCACTGTTCACAATCTACTTGCTCTCATCCATTTCCCTAAAATCCTGTACCTTTTCCGTCAACCTGGATCCTCCCACTCTGTCTAGCTCCCTCAAGCAAACTGTTCCATGATCTACCCAACCTAAATGCCCATCAGTGATGGACTGGATAAAGAAAATGTGGCACATATACACAGTGGAATACTATGCAACCATAAAAAAGGGTGAATTCATGTCCTTTGCAGGGACATAAATAAAGATGGAAACCATCATTCTCAGCAAACTGACACAAGAACAGAAAACCAAATACCGTATGTTCTCACTCATAAATGATTGTTGAACAATGAGAACACCTGGATGCAGGGAGGGGAACATCACACACCTGGGCTTGTTGGGGAGGTGGAGGACTAGGAGTAGGATAGTAAGGGGTGGCGGGATAAGGGAGGGATAACATTAGGAGAAACACCTAATGTAGATGACAGGGTGATGGATGTAGCAAACCACCATGGCACATGTATACCTATGTAACAAATCTGCACATTCTGCACATGTACCCCAGAACTTAAAGTATAATAAGAAAAATAAAAAGAAATTTTCCCCTATGAACCAGCCACTTAGGTCACCCTCCTGGGTTCCACAAAGTGCAGCCCATGGAGGACTGGCCTTCTTCATATACATCTATTGAACCTTTGAATTTTCCCATTGAAGCTGACCAGATTCCTGGGATACACAATGCTCAGGTCCCTGGTTCTTCAAGAAGGGGGCTCATATGAATATGTTAACTTGGGATATTTTGAAGGAAGAAAATAAGAACGAGCTGTGGATAATGGTAATTCACCTAGTGGAAAACTAATTGTGAAACATTATCTTGAACACAAAGCTATCCCCTCTTTCTATGTTCCCTTAAGGACTTTACTATTATTTGTACTAAATTCTTAATTTTTATATCTGAAAATGCTCAACAGTGATTTTTCAAAAAGCTCTTCACCAATTGATTATGTTGTTCTTCATTATTCCAGGTGTTTATTATTCTTGATCGTTTACTTGGGTCTGTAGCGATAGTTACAAGCCAAATGCTTCTTGACCTGGGTCTAGAGTTTTCTATGGCGACATTCTGCTCTCATTAGTTTTCTAGGTATGTTTGAAAGATCATCGTTTTAAGCTCTTTTTAGTACCAACTGTCATTATCTTGTTAGAATTCGGGCTGAAAATAACAAGAACATTTTCCAGAGTCATAACACTCACCTGCTCCCCGGCCACTGCTACATAGGGTTGTCCTGCTTAAATCTTTCCCAGCCATAATCACTGCACCTGCAGACTCAGCAGCTGTGCCAGTGGCAGCCCAACGTGGCAGTTGGCAGAGGCAATCCCTGTTTGTCTGCTCTTCCGTGGACACCAGCTCTCTCTCCAGGCCATGGCTCTTTTCAAATGTTTACTTGCAAACCAAGGTAAGGACTTAGGCTCTGAACCAAGCACTAACCTTTCATTGAGTCTTACTCATTGACTGCCACTCTCCTGAAGAGTGATGGAGGCTGTTAAGTTTTCCTAGAAAAAAAAAATGACCACTCATTGGCAATTATCTTCCCACAGAGTTGCCTCTGTGCCAACAACAAACGGAAGGGTGTGGCTTGATAGTCAACAAATCTAAGTGCATCTAGGAGAGTGCACATCTCTTTTGAGTTTAAATTTTGACATTATAATATTAACTAAATAACAATTCTTATGAGGACATCTGCAGGGATAAGCCACAGGGATGGTTCCAGTATAAACATAGGTCCTTGGCTCTAGAATTTTGGTGTTCTCTGTAACAGTATTTCTGATTATGCTCTAAATAAGGAATAGGTAGGAGAGGAATGGGTGAGAGAAAATGAAAGGGGCAAGTTTCTCTCTCTCTCATAGTCCCAAAACTGATGTGGAGGAAGATGCTATGATCTCTACCTGTCTGATGCCCATACGTGATCAAATCTCCTGTGAAGAGGAGGCACTGGGCCAGGGCACCAGGGAAAGTGAAGTGTAAATCCTATCTAGGCAGATAGACATGGAGTATCTATCCCCAATAAGGGGCTCCTGTCTTCTAGGATTTTGACATTTTCTGGGATACTATAGGTGTGGTAAAGCAAATATTGAAAGAATTTTAAAGTTAGAAAGACTTGGGTCCTCATCCAGCTACTGCTACTTTCTGGCTTCTGATTTTAGGGAAGTGTTTTCATATTTACAATATTGCCTTGCAATGTGTTATGGGAATGGGAATTTTAAAATGCAAGCAAAGTGGTAAAATATGGTCACTATTATTGGATCTGTAAATCATTTTATGAACTAATCAGTTTACATTAAATATAATTTGCAAAACTAAAATGCATCCTGTAATGATTTCTCTATGGCATTTTTAGCTCTCTCAGGATCCTAAGATATTTTTCTAAAACACCTGCTTACTCAGCTTAGTTTATTAAAAAGACAAGTATCTAAAGCAAACTACACCATTATGTCACCCCAGAGCTTATTCTCAATTAAAAAAAAAAAAAGACTCTTACCTCCCAACCTGTGCAGTTGGTTGTCCACAATTCTACTTTCTTGATAGAAGTGCTGGCACAGGGACCCCAGGCCTCTATAGGCAAAGTCTGCAGTGATCCAGGGATGCATTAAGCAGACTCTGCTCTGTGCTAAAGCTGGACACAGAGGTAACTATGACCTCTTGATGCTGAAGACAACTCCAGACCCTTCCTAAACTTCCAGATCTGATAAAATTACAATAGTATTAACAACCACCACCGTGTTCTGAGCACTAAGTGTCAGACATTGCAGTAAAAGTTTTATGATCATCATCAACTCTTGTTCTCATAAGAACCCTGTGAGATATTGCCATTCTTCTTTTATAGATAGATAATTTAAAGTTTAGATGAGTTAAACATCCAAGGCCACAGGCTAGACAGGGTAAAGCCATGAGTAAAATTCAGGCTTTTAAGGTATTTTATTCACATTTTCCAAACTTTTTTTTCCCAGCAGTTAAGCCCTTTTAACCAAAGAGTGCCCAGATTCATAATAAATCGATTGACAAACCCAGCTGGTGTGGTTTAAGTCATGTGAGGATGCTAGGAGATCCCCTGCAGAACCCTGGGATCTGTAGAACAAAGTGAAAATCAGTTCCTCACTAAGCCATCTCCAATGATATACATGGAAGTACTTGGAGGAGTATTAAATGTCACACACTTTTTATGAAAACTTTAAAGTAGCAGAAGAGCTGCAGTGTTGAGAGGCCAGCAGACTAGATGGTTTTCTCACTGGAAGGTTAACCAGAGCATGCAGCTTCCCTTGCTTTGGGTCAGACTTACTGTGCCATTTCTACTGATGACAGAAGGCCCTTTCATCTAGCCTGCAAAGAGAGAGGAAAAATGTGGATTATCCATGGTGATGGTTAATTTTATGTGTCCACTTGACTGGGTTAAAAGATGCTCAGATAGCTGCCAAAACATTCGTTCTTGTGTCTGTGAGGGTGTTTCTGGGCAAGATTAGCATTTAGATGGGTGAACTGAATAGGACAGATGACCCTCCTCAATCTAGGTGGGCATCATCGAATCCACAGAAGGCCTGATGAGAACAGAAAGGTGGAAGAAGGTTGAACTCTGTCTTTACTTGACTGTTCATCTGGGATACCAATCTTTCCTGACCTCAGCCTCCGGGTTCTCAGGCCAAAAGACCCAGACTAGCATGGGCTGCGCACACACATACACACACACACACACACACACACACATCTCTCCACAAAGCCACTCCAGTAGTTTGATACAGGAGGACCATCCCCCAGCGAAGGAACCGCATACCCAGCCCATCAACAGCATCACTGCAGGCTTCCAGGGTCCCTCGTGCAGCACAGAGCGAACACTGCATTATTTAGCCCAGCCTTTTACTCAATATTGCCAACTTTTTACTTGACACTTCCATCATTCCTGGGTGTCCGTGGTCTATTTCAACCACCGCTTCCATTTTCACTGCTTTTCTTAACTTTAGCATTTCCAACTAAAGTGACGTCAAAAATGGTCATTTTCTCAGAAACTGGGATTTACGGATTACCTTTGAGAACTGCCAGTTTGCTGAAAAGTAGCTCTGATTCTCAGGGAGGTCCAAGAGGACTGAGCACTGTTTATTTGAAGAAAACATGAAAAGGCCCTTCTCCCTGGTCTGTTAATTGGGTGGGTTTTACTGATTACTTTGTAGAGCTTTGTTGGCACTCCTGGTTGTCAGCTTAGGAAAGCTGCTGACCTTCCCTTCTGCACCCTGAATGACAGAGGAGCAAATAGTGGTAAAGTGGTTCAAAGTCTAACAGTATATACTTTTTAATAGTTTTTTTCTGTAATTCACTTGTTAAGGTGTCCCTAACAAATCAGAGGTAAAAGATGTACAACTTTAAATAAAAGCACATATTTTAGAAAAGAAATTAGAAGGAGTTTACAATTAACCCCCATGTACGAAACATATTACGGTGTAACCTCTTTATCAGGTTGCACAGTAATAGCCCCAAAACTGCTAGAACCAGTAACAGCCAAATGGAGCATTAGCATCTACCACATCCAGGATGCATTACAGCTGGAAGATGTGGAGTGGAAATGTGTGCACAGGTACAGATTTTAAGTCTACTTTTAGATCAATGTAGTGCCCTTCTAAAATGGTCCACATATCTAGTCTGTTACTAGATTATTTGTCTTAACTTTTAAGCAATATCTCTTGTGAAATAGCAGGGCTTGTTTAAACATCATTTTCATGTACCTTAGCTGGGAATCCTTCCAAAATGTTCCGTTCTGCTTGCCTATAATCCATATTTGCTCTATAAACAACCGTGACTACTTTCTTGAAAAATAAGCACCGACCTTTATTCTAAAGCAACCAAAGAAATTTTTCATATTAAAATATTAATAGAACTTTTAGGCTGGGCGCAGTGGCTCATGTCCATCATCCTAGCACTTTTGGGGGCCAAGGCAAGCAGATAATTTGAGGTCAAGAGTTTGAGACCAGCTGGCCAACATGGGGAAACCCTGTCTCTACGAAAAATACAAAAATTAGCCAGGTGTGGTGACATGTGCCCATAGTCCCAGCTACTTGGGAGGCTGAGGCAGGAGAATCGATTAAACCTGGGAGGCAGAGGTTTCAGTGAGCTGAGATCGTGCCACTGTACTCTGACCTGGGTAATAGATCAAGACTCCGTCTCAAAAAAAATTTTTTTAATAGAACTTTTAAACTATTATTTTGCTTGTGGAAAAGAAAAAAACAACTTTAAGAGAATTACTGTAGCAAGACAAATTGAAAAATTCCTAAAGTAATAATTCATAGGATTAATATTTTAAAAATTATAATACATTTCACCTAGGATTTTTGTTATAGTTTAATGGATGGTTCTCTTATCACCTTTAAAATTATTTAAGATATACAATTAAAGGTTTAATGTGTATCTATACCCAAAGAACAAATATATAGTCCTGGCAAGAAATTAGTCATTGCCTGAGAAGGGACTCAAGGAAACTTTGGAGGTGATAGGAATGTCCTGTATCTTGATCGTGGGGATGGTTTCATAGGCACATACATTATTCAGAAGTCACTGAATTGTTTGCTTAAAAGGGGTGATTTTATTGACAGTAGATTATGCTTCCATAAAAATGGGTTTTTAAAAACCAAATGCACACACATTTTTATAATGTATTGTTTAAGCCAAGGCATATCTCTAACTTGACTTTTTGAGAATCATACATAAAAACTTTAATATCTCCAAGTTTTTCATATTTGTTTTCATTTCTTTATCTTTTTCTGTCATGTTCCGTTACTGACCTCTACTGAGCAGTAAGTAGATTTTACAAGAAAATTTAAAAGTCCTTATCATAATAGGTTTCCTTCCTCCAAGTTATTGTTTCTCCACAAATATATATTTTTATTTAAAACTCCTGCATCTAAGCAATACATTTCTCTTAGAATGCCTAGTAGAGGAATCTGTAGGGTCAAGATAACCATGAGTCCACTGGAGGTATTTTGTGGACTCACAGCATATTTGCCTTGTATCATAATCTGCAAATCTTTCTCCCGTCTCTTTCTAAAGAACTTTAAATTTTTTACTACACTTTCAAAATATATGTCTTGTCTTCAAAAATATCAGATAGTTTTTGTTTGCTGTTGTAGCAAATTACTGTATGTTCCATGGCTCAAAACAGTATCAATTTATAATCTTACAGTTCTGGCTGTCAGCAGTCAAGAAAGGAGTTTTACTATGCTAGAATCCACATGTTGACAGAGCTGCATTTCATAGTGAAAGTGCTAGGGGAGAATCCATTTCTTTGCCTTTTCTAGCTTCTAGAGATACCCTGGCTTGTGGCCTCATCCTGTATCTTCAAAGCACTTCACTCCCAGGTCTGCATTGTTACGTTATCTCACTCTGACACTTCTGCCTTCCTCTTGTAAGCATCCATGGGATTATATTCCACCTACCTGGGTAATCCAGGATAATCTTCTCATTCCAAAATCTCTAACTTAGTCACATCTTCAAAGTCCCTTCTTCTGTGTAAGGTACCATGCTTACAGTTTGGGGATTTGTACTTGGACATCTTCAGGAGATAATTCTACCTATTAAAGTATCCAAAATAGATTGGCAATAAATCTCCCTTTTTTAAAAATGAAATGAACTCAGCAACAGAAGTCAAACAACCCAATTAAAAGGGGACAAAATATTTGAATACACATTTCTCTGAAGAAGTTATACAAATGACCAGTGCATGAAAAGGTACTTACTGACAACTGTCAATAGAGAATGCAAATCACAACTGCAATGAGAGGCCATTTCACATCCACTAGGATAGCTATTTCCACATAGTAATAATAGTAATAACAATAATAGAAAATAAAAAGTGTTGACAAGAATGTGGAGAAATTGGAAACTTCATGCTTTGCTGATGGGAATGTAAAACAGGACAGCCTCTGTGCAAAACAGTTTGGTAATTCCTCAGCAAATTACATATAGAATTACCACAAGACCAACAATTCTACTTCCAGGTACATACCCAGAGAATTGAAATCCTGTGTTCAGATAAAATCTTACACAGCTAAAATATAGATTAAAAGTTCAGATAAAATACTTTTACAAGAACGTTCATAGCACCACTACTCACAATAGCAAAAATGTGGAAGCAACCCATGGCTCTCAGCTCCCGCAAGCCTCGTTATTTCACAAGTGACTTTTGATAAAGTATTTGATCCTTTGACTTCAGTTCCTAAAGTAGCTCCTAATCATAAAGGTGAAAGAGTCTTCTATTATTTACAGCAAGCCTTTCAACACATCTGAGCTTACATTAATAAGGTAATTTATGAAAAACCCCTAGAAACCACAAGAAGAGGGGCTGGCTGCCAGGGAATCCAGCTCAGTCCCCAGAGGGCTAAAATTTTAAGTACCACCTATCAATCTCCAGAGAGGGGAATGAGGCTGAAAGTAACATGATCACCAATGGCCAGTGATTTAATCAATTGTGCTTATGTAATAATGATTCATAAAAGTCTAAAAGGACAGGATTTGGAGAGCTTCCACATAGCTGAACCTACGGAGGCTTACAAGAAGGTGAACAAGAACTATCAACGTGCCGAGGAGGGTGGCACACCCCAACTCATGGTAACAGGAGTTCTGTGCTCAGGACCCTTCCAGACCTCACTCTATGTATCTCTTCTTCTGGCTATTTATTTGCATCCTTTAAAACATCCTTTGTAATAAACCAGTAAACGTTAAGTAGATGTTTCCCTGAGTTCTGTGGGTGTTTCTAGAAAATTAATTGAGTCCAAAGAAGGAGCCATGAGACCCCAGCTTGAAGCCAATCGGTCAGAAGTTTCAGAGGCCTGGACTTGCGACATGTCTTAAAGTGGGAGGCCAGAGGACTGACGCCTCCTCAGCCTGTGGGCTCTGATGCCATCTCCAGGTAGATAGGTCAGAATTGAATTGGAGGACAGCGGACACCCTGTTGGTGTCTCCTAGAGAACTGATTGCTTGATTTGTGCAGAGAAACCCCCCAAAATTTGGTCGCCTAAGTTGTCTGTGTTGATGATTGCTGTGGTGTGACAACAGAGGAAAAAATTTGAGTTTTTTTCTAACATGATGGATAAACCTTAAAAATATTATGCTAAGTGAAAGAAACCAATCACAAAAGGCCACATAATGTATAATTCCATTTATGTGAAACCACCAGAACAAGAAAATCATAAAAATAGAAGAAAGATTAATGGTTACTGAAGACTTGAGGGGGTGGAAAATGGGGAGTCATTGCTCAGTGGATAAGAAGTTTCCATTTGCGGTCATAAATTCTGAAACTAGTGGTAATGGTTGCACAACATTGTGAATGTACTTAATGCCACTAAACTGTACATTTAAAAATAGTTAAAATAATAAATTTTGTGTTCTGTATATTTTGCCACAATCTTTAAAACTAAATGGTAATGTTTCTTAATCCATGTCTTTCAGAGTTTCTTCTTGAAAATATGTACACGCTGGTATTCTGTTATTCTTATTTGCTTAAAATGTTTCAAACGCTCAGTCGTTCTTTTCTCCATCCCTAAGCAGTGTTTAATCAGCAACCTGTAGTTGGAACACACATTTGTAAAATGGGCTCTTTTCAGCTCCTAGACCTTTACATGAGCAGGCTTCAAAGTCAGATTCCTACAGTAATACTCTGGATATTTTCTATTGTGAGTCATTAAATGTTTAAATGACATTCTGGTGAAATATCTCAAATCAGAAGGAATGCAAATATTTGACTAATAGGTAACTTTTTCAAGATTAAGACTGTATAACTGGAGATCATTTTTAAGGAGTTTTTTTTCATTAGATATAAGCAGCAGTTCTCAGCTGCCTTGGTAAGAATTGCCAATCCAGCGAGCTGTATATGTAATGTTTGCCACTACATGTCCTTCAGGATGCAAATGAAAAGCTACTCTGAAAATCTGGCCCTCAATCTGCAAGCAAAGTTTACAGATTAAAAAGCTATAAGGATGTATTATAAGGTGGATTCTGTGTAAGATGTACGGCTTAAAAATATGGTTATACCTTACATTTCCAATGCTTTTATGTGCTTATGCAAACTCAACTTACCAACAGGCTTCCTGAGTCTTTGACAGATTGGGGTGATGATCTCCATTTCAACAATGAGAAAGAACACCAAGGAAAGTACAAACTTTTGGCTTCTATCACCATAGCTCAACTTTGAAAGAACGGTGCCTTATATTTTGCAAACATTAGCCAGGTTGGCTTCTGAAAGTAAAAGTTTCTAAAATAAAATTTATAAAATACTAAACACTATGGCCCCCTTTGGAAGCTTAATCATTCATATAAGCATATTAAAGGATCAGAGAATTCCTGCAACAGAGAAACTTGTTAAGTTTCATTTAGTCTCTCATTTGTTTCTAGAATTCATAATTACAAATAATACTGCTTGTGCATTACAGAAAGCTCATAGGAAATCTTTATCCTTATGAAAGTTGTCAGAATCAAAAAGAACTAGTTAATGTTAAGAAAACTCTGACAAATACAGCCAGGGAAGACCATGAGGAGAGGATCTCATGCATATATGCTTGATAATGAGAAAGACTCTGCAACAACCACAAGTTTGCACAAATGCCATCACAACCTTACACAAAAGATGTTTCTGCAAGGACATCTGCCCAGCATCTGCCTGTCTAACCTCCGACTCATCTCTCTTAGTTTTGGACTTTGTAGCTAAAGATAATTATTTCAAAACAGTTATCCAGTCCTCCTCATTTTTTCCTTTAAAGACTTTTGTCTTCCTTTGCCTCCCTGAATATGCACATAGTTTACCATGGCATGTGTGTTCCCATTGCAATGCTGTATTCCCAGATAAATATCTTTTCTTTTAGAAAGTCTCTCTCTGTTTGTAATTTAGGTTAACGTACTTATTCAAGTTTCATGTACACATTAATATTTATTTTTATCATATAGTGTGCATTTATTTATTAGCCCCTAGACAGCAATGTGATCTAGTGTAGTTTAGAGCTCTGAAGCTCATCTTCTCACAGCTTCCAAATGATGTATCATGCTGCAATTATGATTGCAAACAGGTGAATTGCTACTGAGTATAAGAATTGTATTATCCTCAATTATAATTGCAAACAGGTGAATTGCATTAATACTAAGAATTATATTACCACTACTTATATATCTACTAGAAAGAGCAGGTGTCTAGAAATGCAAGTAAAGGAACACATGCCCATTTTTCACAGGCTCATGAGTTATACAATAAAGACTGAAGAGACATGGCCAAAAAGCATGTGCTCAGAATCATGTCACAGCCCAAGGGTTCTGCCGGAGCAGGTGGCCAAGGGAGATGCCTGCCTCAGGACTGACCTACAGGGACTCCAGGAAAATAGCTGGCTTAGGGAAGCCAGGGAGAAAGGAAGGTGTCTCCTCAGTCCTCTTCTGCAGTAATCGCTCAAGTGTTTCCATCTCAGCAAAGTAGTGCCCTTATCCTGAACAGAGCAGAAGCAGGCTTCTGACAAAGTCTGGCAGCAAATGGAGAGGATTGAGAGGTGTGTGTGCATGTGCTCGTGTGCACATGCACTCACAGGTGACAAACATTGAACACACCTCTAACTCTATTCACTCCTTACTTCTCTTAACCCTATCCTCTATCGTTCACCTAATTAAAATAAAAAAATAATTGGTCAAAGAAAAAAGAACCTGTTAGACCATCTTTACTAGATATAGCCAAAAAAAAATTCTTTACTGGTTTACAATTGTCTGAATAAAATAAAATGTCCAGCTTTCTAACCTAACACCTGACAGTAGCAATTTGCTTCCCTCAAGGCTCATGCATATAGCAAATAATGTTGTTATAAAAAAAGGGCATGTATAATATACACAGATAGAATTGTACATTTAAACTGCATGGCAAGTTAACATGAGCTACTAAATAGCAAGAAAAACAAAAATAAAATATTTTAAAGCTTGTGAAAGCTTCATGATAATCTGATTTTCTTTAAAATAGCTACAGCTCCCAAAATGTGCTTCAGGACACCCCAAGGTGCCACAATAGAGTCACAGGGATAGTGCATGATATCTTAAAATTTCAGGAGAAACACAGTGCTACTCAACATCTGCTTGACATCCTGCAAAAGACTAACTTGAGTTAGTTCACATTTTCAATATTACATTGTGCTGCATTCCTTCAGATGTTGTCTTTGCAAAGCTCTGTTTTCTGTACTCACTATTGATAAACAGCAAATGTCTTGACAAAGATCAATGTAGAACAGAAAATGGGAGTGGCTGTGTCTAATCTGATTTCTGTCTATTTGCAGGTGCTTCTGTTTCCTCCAGTCCCCATTGAAAACAGGGTCCTTTCTTATCTATCTTGGTATGACATCCAGTAGGAATACAATGCCTTGCATGCAGCAGGCGCTCCATAACTATTTGTGACATGGATTGTTGGATAATGCAACAGAAACATATCACTACAGAGCAAAGTGTTTACATTGTGTATACAACAGTGATAAACATATGTTTGAAAAGTAGGGCCTATTCGAAGGAGTCATGGGGGAATCCATTTTGCACAAATGAGATGAAGAAGGAAAAATCCACCTCGTCTTTTCTGACCAATCTGAGATGTCATACAGGCCATGGGGTTCCCCAAACTGTTGAAATAATGTGTGCAAAGGAGTTAAGTAAGGGAATGGGCAAACATACTACCAATAAACCACTCAAAGTCAAGAACTGAACCAAGTTTCTAAACGTTTCAAATGTTCCATGTCCCAGGAAAAAGAAAGTGAGATGATATACAGCCTTCTGGGGAAAGGCATTGGAATAAGGGTCACAGAGAACCCCTTGAAGGAAAAGGAAGGGAAGAGAACATTGTTAGAATTTAAAAATCTGCGTATGTGTGATTTCAGCAGCTTGTCAGTTATGGCAAGGTTGAAGGAGTCGATTACAAAGACAGAAGCCTGGGCTAAGGCTGCCGCAGTTAATGAGGGGAAAGAACTCCGCAAAGATGGCCAGAGCCACTGAGGATGTCGCCTGGTTGGGACCCAGGAGGCAGGGAGGATCTGGCCTCACTGCTGCTATGATCAGTGTTTCCCTAAACGTAGTAAACAGATCGCTGTGGGCATTGTCAGACTTAGCTAGTACTGGAACCGTCCCTTCATTGTAATGGCTAGGTATATATATTTCCATACATTTTAAACATATACCTAGCATTAGATGCACAGTTTCACAATATTGTTTCTAACCGGAAGGCTGAAGTGGGTAAGCTTTGCTGTTGCTCAGCTGACACATCCTGCTTGAACTGCAGGCTTCCTCAGTGCTGCCAGAGGGATTTGTTTGAACTCAGGAAGATGGTAGGGAGATATCAGAAATTTGAACAACACTGCTTTTAATCACGCTCCAATAAACTGGCCAGAGCTTTTCACAAAATTTGCAGAGCTTTGTTGCACAGATTCTTTTAACATGCAATGCCTGCCTTTGGGAGAAAGGTGTTTATTTGCTGATGAATCTGGGTAGGAGAATATTTGCTTGGAAAACTGTGAATGATGTGAGTGAGATAAACATTCCATGTCCAGGAAAATGCAGGCCAGGGTTCCCCAGATGTGAAAGGAATGAGGAACCCATAGATGTATATGAAAGTTATATCAGGATTCTGTGTAGTTTGAATACCTAATGTGGCACAAATTCGACAGGAAAAAAACTTTCTTTAATCATAAACTGTACCATTTTATGTCTGATCTCTCTTTTTACCACAAGGAAGGAAGAGTTTGCATTTATTCGGATAAGTTTATTAATCTAAATGAATAATATAATAATTAAATTCAAGATTTAAATGTTATTATATTCGTTTCCTTCCCTAAAGCATCATCTTCAGAAAGAACTTTAAAAGCATAATATTTTGTGTTATTATTTTCCCACACTAATTTTCAGCAATTTCCAAAGTATTTCCTGTTTTTAGTGCTATAATCCACTTATACTCTCCTCAGGTAAAATGATGACGAAAGACTATTTCTTAGTAAATTCTCTGGATTTATTCCAGTTTGTTTTATAATAAAAAGTATTCTGGAATATATTAGTTGGTAGAAGTGAAGTGGGGTGGTAAGAATAAGCTTTTTTAACAAAAGCATATGCCCTGCATAGAACATGTAAAATGCTATCAAAGCAGAGATCAAAACAGAACTGAGTATTGTGAATTATTGAAAGCATATGTGTGTGGGGGGGGGGGGAGGGGGGGGGAGAGAGAGAGAGAAACAGCCTATAAGTGGAGAGAAAGAGAAATATCCCTACTCAATTTTTTAATGTGGATTGTCTTTCCATAATAGGAAGCCGTGTTGATTTCAGATATTCTCATTTGCTACAAAATGGTTTTCCCTAAGGAGAAGAAAATGATGCAATAGAGCATTTGTTCATATAATGAATTACTATTTAGTTAGTAAGTCACAGATAAGCCCATGTCTCTCTGGATGCAGATGGGACTTATTAAGCACAAAGAAATATAACAAGAGCTCCAACTCCAAATCCAAATAAATGTATGTAAAACTTAGGCCCAGCAGCTGCCTACAATGTTCACAAACTGCCTTCAGAGTTCACTCAACGGTGAGCAAGTGTATAAACGAAAGCCACAAATCACGACAGAACCTGTCATTGCCAGTGTTGGAAAGGGAGACATGTAGAAGTAATTGAAACACAGGTTGAAAGTATTCTGTTTTCAGATGAGATTATAATGATGGTGGTAAGAGCTGAGATTCAAGAGAATACTGAGCTGGGTGTGGGGCAACTGAGAAGCCTTCACGGAGGAAGTAGCGTTTATTTGAACTCTGAGGAAAAGTATGACTTCACACAGAGATAAATAAGAATGGTAGAAACTAATTCTAAACAAAGGAGCCACAATAAGCAAAGCAAGAAGGATAGAAAAGCATGGCCTGAGCAGCCTCCAGGGAGTGATGCAATCAGTTTGGGAAAAGCCAGTGTATATGAAGGCAGTTATTCATAATAGTTAATATTGAGGACAAACTGTATGCCAGACAGGGTTACAAACATTTTGTATATAGTGTCTTATTCAATCCTTGCCACAACCTTACGAGATGGGTACTATTTTTCGTCACAATGTTAAAATGAAGGAACTATGTGCCGTAAGGTTGTGGAAATTGCTTGAAGTTATTCAGCTGGGAAGAAGCAAAGCTAATGCTCAGACCCAGGAAATCTAACTTCAGAGCCTATATTCTTAACTAAAGCAGCATATTTTGCCCCAAAATGAACTTCACACCTTTTGCCCTAGTTGTGCTTCTTCTCTTGGATTTTTTTAAATCTCAGTAAACAGCATTTCTTCCACCCAAGGTCTTATGGCAAAAATTGGTTTCCAACCTTGACTCCCTCCTCCCCCTTAACCTCCACATCCATCCATCTCATACCATGCCCAAATCTAGGTGTGTCTGACTCCGACATAGTTCTCAGACCTCTCACTTCTCTCTACCACCTCTGTCTCACCTATAGTCCAGGTCACCCTCATTGTGCACCTGCACTGACAATCACTCTCTTGCATGGCCGCACGGCCTCTAATCTTGCTCCCCTCAGAACCGTGGTTCTCAAAGTGTGGTCCCACAATCAGCGGCTTCAGCTTCTCCTGGGAGCTCGTTAAAAAATGCAGATTCTCAGGGTCTCCCCATACCTACTAGGAGAGGGAGTCCTGCAGTGGTTTTCTATGAAGCCCTCTGGAGGATTTTGACTCACACTCGAGTTTGAGAGCCACTGCCCCAAATCATTTCTCCACAATGCAACCTGAACACACATTCTAAGATGGAAAGTAGATCAAGCCCCTTCTTCTGTTGATCATTCTTCACATATTTCCACTGAAGTGTTCCTTCTTCAGAGAAATCAGCCTACTCAACTAATTGAAGTTCCCTGTCCATCCTCCCATTGCCCCCACACTTCCCTACTGAATCACTCATCCTGCTCGACTTGAATTACTGATCTGTGCATCTCTCTTTTATCTGCACACTTTACAAAGGCAGGAATGAAGTTTGTCTTGCTCGTCAATGTATCCCAGGACATAATACAGAGGTTTTTACAGTACTTCCAAATCATTTGTGGAAAAGATGAAGAGAGGAAGGAAAAAAAGGAGAAAATGACAGCCAAGGCCATATCCTGGAAAACCTGAATGTCAGATGTAAAAGTTAAAACTTCAGGGGATAATGCACATCGCTGAAGTTTTCTGAGCTTAGGACTCGGATTGGGGATGATTGTAGAGAACAGGTTGAAGTGACTACACCACAAGCAGAAGATGACTCCTTGGGCCACAGTGTGTAGAAAGGACTAGGCAATGTGAGGGCTGCCAGCACCAGCAGGGACATCCTCCAAGCAAAGGCAATTAGGGCCTGAAATGCAGAATGGGTTTTATAA
This sequence comes from Cheracebus regulus, assembly GCA_963574635.1. NCBI lineage: Eukaryota > Metazoa > Chordata > Mammalia > Primates > Pitheciidae > Cheracebus > Cheracebus regulus. Next base: position 22,062 of record CAUYQU010012629.1, on the reverse strand, counting down.
AAAATGGAACCAAAATGGATTATTGTTACTTGGCTTTTGTTTAGCTGGCCAGAGCAATCCAGAGGTAATTCAACCCAGAAAATTCTTATGTTTCAAATCCAAGTGAATATTAATGGTGACACTATTAACAACAACAACAAAATGATAATACGGAAGGTAAACTGAATTCCGACTAAAGGGATGATGAGCCGAGGGGTGTATTGCATCCAAGGCAGCCATGGCTTATCTGGATACAAATATCTAGTGTAAATATGAGACTGGACGAAGGAGAAAGAGACACCTAAAGAAACAGACTTGGGACGCATCTGCAGAGGGATCAGCACTGAAGCCACAAGTGGCCCTGGAGCCTGAGACAACTGACAAAAAGTAACCTGCAGACCCACCAATTAAAAAATTCAGTAAAGTCAATAGTATCCCCTACCTGAGTTCCACACCTGGGAGTAACAATACTACAGTGTTGTATATACTGTGCATGTTTCCTTTGCTTATTTATATATAGCTCAGTAAAGCTCCCTTTGGAATACACTCTCTGTCTCAAAAATACATATCCTTCAAATCCATTCTCCAACAACACAACAAATACTACTCAGAAGTGAATTTCTCAGCTCAGAGGCATGTAAACCTGTAACTATGATCGTATAAAGGGAAGTGCATAAAACATCAATGTGCCAAATTTATAGGAATGAAGTACCTTATTAAAATGTAAAACTCTTAAACCCTACTCTCAAATAATGAAATGTCAGTTTTTAATGGAGAAAAATAATTATAAGTATTATGTTAATTAAGCATTTAAACACTTCAGATGGCTAATTTTGATTATCAGTTGTGGCTTCTTTACCTTCTTATACATATTCAGAAAAAATAACAATTATACTAAGAAATCTATAAAAGCTTTCATGAATTTTATGTTTTTCAATAGAGGTAGAGGTACAAATATCCAATGAAGGTATTTGGATCACTAAAGTGTATCCCACTCTCACAATTTGGAGAGTTGCCTAATAAATCAGCCCTTTGGATAGTATAGATAAAGGCAAGAGAGAATCTTTTTGTTCCATTTAGATAAGGAATTTCTAAATCTTTGACAAATAACATCAATGGGAATAGTAAACTTCGAAAGAGTACTTATTCGTCCTACCATGAGATGAGTGGCTAATGTCTATTCTTCTCTTAGAATATAAATTTCATGAGGATGGTTCTGCATTGTCACCTTTTCCATTGTATCTCCAGATGTTAGTAAAAATAAACAGAGTAGATGATCAATATGAGTGGAATGAATAAATAAATAAATGAATGAATGAAATCTCCCCATTCAAGCCTACTATAAAAACCAAACCACCTCAGGCTACATTCAGGTACATCAGGTATATATGTTTTCTTTTTCTTTTTTTCTTTCTTTTTTTTTTTGGAGACAGAGTCTGACTCTATCACTCAAGCTGGAGTGCAGTGGTGCTATCTCAGCTCATTATAACCTCTGTCTCCCATGCTCAAGCAATCCTCCCACCTCAGTGTCCCAAGTAGCTGGGACTACAGGCATGTGCCACCATGAGTGACTAATTTGTTGTTGTTGTTGTTAGGGATGGGGTGTCATCTGGTTGTCCAGGCTGGTCTTCAGTTCCTGGGCTAAAGCTATCCACCTACCTTGACCTTCCAAAATGTTGAGATTATAGGCATGAGCCACTGTGCCTGGCCACAAAAGGTGCATATATATGAGATGAAGTTTTGCTTTCATCACCCAGGCTGGGGTACAGTGGCACAATTTCGGCTCACTGCAACCCCCACCTCCTGGGGTCCCAAGTTCCAGGATTCAAGTGATTCTCCTGTCTCAGCCTCCCGAGTGAGTTGCTGGGATTACAGGCACACGACACCATGCTCAGCTAACTTTTTGTATTTTTAGTAGAGACAGAGTTTTACTGTGTTGGTCAAGCTGGTCTTGAACTTCTGATCTCAGGTGATTCACCCACCTCAGCCTCCAAAGTGCTGGGACTACAGGCGTGAACCACTGTGCCAGGCCCACAGAAGGTTTATCTTTACTGGTTGCTTTTCACATTCTTCATGCTTCATTTTAAAAGGGAGGAAGAAACTTTCCTGGAAGCTTTTCCTCCTGGCCTAACATCACCAGGGAGCTCCACTTAACCTTTGGAGAATAGCTTCTCAAGAATTATTTTCAAAATTATTAAGTCACTCACTCCACATTATTTGAGTATCTGACCAAGGATCTCATTTATTTTTTCACTCCACTATAAATAGAGTGTCACTGTTAGGAAAATACACAAAAGGTCTAAAAATTCTTTTTAGCAGAGCAAAAGGTGGGTTGTGTCAAATTTACCACGTTTATTTCAGGAAGATGACAATGTTCCTATTAGAGTTCTATTAAAACTAACTTGGTGAAACTTTTCTTCAATAACCTAGGCAGCTTTGTCATAAATTATATAAGGGGATTTCAAAAAAAGTTCATAGAAAAATTGAATTTAAAAAATTATAAATTTTATTCCTTAACATAAGCTCCATCAAGGTCAAGAAACTTTTGTAAGTGATGATACCAGCCACTTAGTCCATCTCTAAAGAACTGAGGGGCCTGGGAATTTAACCATGTCCATGTGAACTTTTTTACATTATTAATTGAATAAAAATTGATGCCCTTTGAATATTTGTTAACATTAGAAAGCAAAAAGAACACAGAAGGAGCCAAATTATGACTATAAGGTGGATGCCTAATAACTTCTAAACAAAACTCCTGAAAAACTGTCTTTGTTTGATGGGAGGGATGAGCAGGAGCATTGTTGTGGTGGAGAAGGATTCTCTGGTGAAACTTTCCTGGGAACTTTTCTGCTATGGCTTTGACTAACATTCTCAAAACACCCTCTTCACAAGCAGATTATATTTTTCTTTGGCTCCCTAAAAAGTTGACCAGCAAAATGCCTTTAGCATCTTAAAAAAAACAAATGTTGCTATGACCTCTTGGTAGCCATTGCTTTGATTGTGCTTTGTCTCCAGGATAGTACTGGTAGAGCCATGTTTCATCTTCTGTTGCAATTCTTTAAAGAAATGTTTCAGGATCTTGATTCCACTTGTTTAAAATTTACATTGAAAGCTCTGCTTTTGTCTGCAGCTGATCTGGGCACAATGGTTCTGGAACTCATTGAATGGAAAGCTTGCTCAACTTCAATATTTCAGTCAGAATTATGTAAGCTGAACCAGTTGAGATGCTTATGGTGTTGTCTATTGCTTGTGCTGTTAATTGTCAGTCTTCTTCAATTAGGGCACAAACAAAATTAATTTTTTTCTCACAAATTGATGTGGATGGTCTGCTGATGCAAGCTTCCTCTTCAACATTATCTTGTCCCTTATTAAAATGAGTTATCCATTTGTAAATTGCTAATTTCTTTGGGACATTGTCCCTATAAACTTTTCATAAAGCAACTATGATTTCCCCATTATTCTTCCCAATCTTTACAAGCATAATGTTTGTTCTTGCTTTAATTTTAGCACAATTCATGTTTCTCTGATAGGGCTCTTTTCAAACTGATATTTTATCTTTCTTAGTGTCCCAAACTATATCCTGTTCAGACATGCTATTACAAGGTACTACAAGTTCATTTTGATGCAAAACAGTTTTAAGCTCTGGGCATAGTTTGTTCAAAATAGCATTTTCCATAAACGTTTTGAAGATCTCTTGTATCTTTAAAAATATATGGCCAAAAATATATGGCTATGTGCAATGTACATTCAAATATATTTTATTTTCCCAACAATCATGTGAGAAAATAGAGATTTCCATTTTATAGATAAGCAAATTGAGGCTCAGAAATATTTACTAACTTATTTAAGTTACAAAAATAAAACGAGGAGCAGATATACCAACCCTGATCCATCTGCCCTTCCCACCAGCTGACTCTCAGGAAAAGATTTTTTTTTCAACTATTAATATTTAATTTTTAAACCAAAACAAGCATTCTTTCCACTAGACTTCACTGCCTAGTCTTTCATTAGGGTATTGTAGAAAATAATTGCTGTGTATGAATGGATTAAATGTTCACATGAGAGTTTCCCACATATGGTTAAAAGCCATGCAAGTTTTCAATACTTACGCTTCAAATCACTTGAGCATATAAATTATTTACTTGCAGTTCACAATGCACAGTTGCTGAATTACTCCATCCACTTTATTTGTTTTGAAATTAACTTCTGTGTACCCTCCCATTGCTGATGCCTCTCAGTGACCTTTTAGACCGATACTGCCTTTAAGGAACTAGAAAATCTGCCTGCTCATTGCATTAGTCATCATCAGAAGAATAATTCACCATTCCCAGACCATCAAGGTTTTTACATTACTTCAGCTGGACAAAGCCATCACACAAATATATCTCAGTCAAGCACATATGAAGTTGGAAAAGAATCTTAGGTGAAGGAGAAGTTTCAGGTCTCTCTAGTCACAGATAATATGAGTTTTAGGATCCTATATCTTCTGTAGCCAGTAGACTCTATGTTGTGCCTCCAGAAGTCACATTTACTGTGAAAACTCCACCAGAAGCTGTTTGATAATATTGAGAGAAAGACATTCCTTCTGGAAAAGATGCTACTTTGTAAGATGTATTATTTGGAATAAGCATTTTTATTGTATCATAGCCTACTTAAAAAATAGATCACATGTAACACCATATGGAACTAAATGAGAGTTGTTTGAATTGGGTCAGTTCATGGGTTCTGATGTGATGGACAGAGGGCCAGATTTGAAGTAAAGCCTGGAAACAAGCGTAGCTCTACCATTTATGCCCTGCTAACTATGGATGACTTCAGTTTTTCTGATCCTCTTTCCTCATCAATAAGTGAGGAATTTAATACACGGAATTACTAACATGACTTTCAGAGCTAATGCCTCAAAAATTTATTATTTTAAGCTCTACCGTTTATGCCCTGCTAACTATGGGTGACTCCTTACATTTTTCTGATCCTCTTTCCTTATCAATAAAGCGAGGGATTTAATGGAGAGAATTACTAACTTGCCTTTCAGAGCTAATGCCTCATAAATTTATTATTTTGAGCATTACAAAATGAAATAATGTCCATAAAATTATCACAAACTGCTAAAAAGAAATGTTTCATTGTAACCACTTCATGAATAAAGCAATATGATACTCTCAAAAAGAAACACCTTTACACAATTTGCTTGTATTAATTTTCCATTTTGAAGGTAAAACTGAATATTAATGGAATCATCCTGATGATATTTCTTCTAAGATTTTCAAATGGGGTTGAAAAAACCCCACTTAAATTTTTATAAACAGTAACCTCCATTGTTTATTTATTTTATTGGGCTTATTAAAGTTGAATACATGAGGGTAGAGTGTTAGAAATTAAAATCTCAATGTGTCTATATTATAGCTGATCACCACTACTAAAATTTTCAGACATCTAAAAATTCCTACTTCCTTCCTCTATTACTTGACCACAGACAGAGTAATTAGCCTGATTTAAAGGCCCTTTCCCTCTAAAAGTATTACTTTCAATCTTAACGAAGACTGAGTTTCATGAGTAAAATTTTTTCCCCTCCAATGTCAAAGGAACTCAGTGGTAAGAGTATTAAATGACTAAACAGCTTTAGCCCTATCCTTGTTATGAAATGGCTTTATGACCTTAGGCTAATCACTTCACCTCTCTGAGCGTCCCAGTCCTAATTTTCTAACAATGAAGTGCCAGGAAGATGAGAATAGACAACTTCAAAGGTCCTTCCATACTCAAAGATACTGCAGCAGAGCCATCTGTGAAATATATATGAAATGCCTTAGAGATTGTTATGGACTGAATGTTTGTATTAGACCAAAATGTATATGCTGAAATCTTAACCCCCAATGTGGGGGCAATAGGAGGGGAGGGCATTAGGAGGCTATTAGGTCATCTTTGGTATTAGAAACCTGTAATATCATTTTCTTTAGATCTCTTATATCTACAGAGTGTCCTCAATTTTGTCTTTCATTATCTTATTCATAATTTATTCACTTTTAAAAGTAATATAAAGATATTCTTATATTTATGCAATTAAACATGCATGAATATATAACTAAGCAGACAGATAAAAATTATTAATTTAGCTTTAAAATGCAGTTAATCATCAGCATATTAAGTTTAAAAATATGTAATATTTGCCTAATGGGATTTTCCATTTTAATAAATTATAGTAATTCCTTTAAGAAGAAAACAGACAAAATATATTACCTTCTTGCACACTCATTTGTGTTATTCTGTAATTATAGTACTTAGTATAATCTCAAACATTTATAGTAATTACCACCTTTAACTAATCAACTTTTGTTTTCCTGGACACAAGGAAACTAGAAATTTAGACACCAACTAATATCTACCTATATTTTTTCCATGAGTACACATTTTATACTGCATTTTAATAAATTTGAAATAAACATTTACATTCAGATATATATATATATATATATAATTCAAAGGCATTTAAATGCCCTATTAGTCCATGTTATTCTGTATATAAAGCTTAGAAATCAGTAAAACTCAAAATAATGTTTCTTAAATGATATTTACATCTTATTTTTATTTCAAAATAGTTGTGGTATATGTATAGCATCTGTTAATTAGCTTAATTTTACATTAGTCTAAGGTCTTACAGCTAACCAAAGATCCAGAAATTACAAAATTTACCAACACATTAAGCCCTTATGATTTGTTAAATAAGAACTCACAATATTAAATCTCTAAAAGACACTCACATTTACAATTTTATTGGACTAAGCACAATTTTACATTTCTTAACTTTACATAAGTTGTGGATATAATAATACATTGTTGGGTCCATAGAACTAATATAGAATATTTTTCAAATTTTAATCATGAGAAATTATATTCAAATATTATCTTAACTGAACACTAGGTGAGTGTTTTTTATATAGTAATAAGATCAGCGAAAAATATGTAGAGCTTTTATAAGGTAAAATTGAATTACTAATATTTGGTAAGAAAGATCTCTTTTTAGTAGAAGTAAACTTCTGTGAGATATAGCAATAATTTACAATCTGTCAGTCTCCAAAGTTTTCTGAGAGAAGTTAAAAATGGAAGGAAAGAAAAGAAGACATGAGAGGGAACTGGCTTCTAATATAAAATCATCTCTGTATAAAGGCTACTTACCCTTCTTTCTGGGAGAAAAGGAAAAGCCTGCATACAAAAGAAACCATTTCCCTCTCGTGTACACATCCACATGTACTCACACATGCTTGCACACATACACTCTTACACACATGTGCACATGCTCACATATTCACATACACAAAAACAGTCACATGTGCACAGTACGTGAAGTAAAAAGGGGTCTCCTAGCTCCAGGTCATCTCTCAGGCAAGGCAGAATCACCTTCTGAAGGTTTCTTTTTGTTGTGGTGGTTCTAACGTATATCTCTAGTAGACAATCATGTTTATGTTACAATTTTCTCAAAGTGATTGTTGTAATTTCGGTTTGACCATGGTGACTCATGACAGAAAGCTTTAAGGGAACAGGTGTGTGTCCCAGAGGGCCAAGCACATTGAGGAGAGCCCATGAGAACTGCAATAGATAGTAAGAATGGGTCTTGTACAACTTCCTATCTCTAGCATATGGCCACAGACCAGTCATCACTGATAAGATATCCAGGGAAACCCCCAAGAGTGGGCAGAAGAAACTTAATAAAATATTTCTCAGGGATGCAAAGACAAGACTATGGAAAGTTCTTACAAATTTTTGAACAAGTAGCCCAAGTCAAAGTTTGTCAAAAAATCATCAGTCTCATGAGACCTGAACTCATCAATCTTGGAGTGATCAGAAAGATGGACTTCTAGAGCCTGTGCATTCCCTCTCTCTAGTCTTTCACCTGCAGACTCACAGGAGAAAGGGAGGAGTGTGAAAAGCAAGAAACAGGGAGGAAGTATTGGTATTTGGGCAGTTTTTCACCATGGATAATAATTTTGAAATTTTATTAGCTAAGGGAAGGATTCTTAAAATAATTCCTCCTTCCTAGGAGAAAAACTAAATTTATTTGAAAATCAACTCAAAACAACAGCAAATAAGAATTCAGGAAGTCAGATATAAGCAGGACCCCACCTATCTCATGGTTGGAGAGATTTCTGAGTGGAAGGTTCAGAGGCCCCAAGGTAGTACCGTCTCATGAGTCAGGGGTCTTGGACCTCAGCAGCAAGGGGGAGTTTAATGAATCTCAGTGAAAGTTCATATATTGTTGACTACTGACTTCCCAAAATATCACCATAAAAATCTGCTGCTCAAACAAAGCTAAGTTGGTTAGGCTTCCTGTAGTAAAGGAAAAAACTCCTTTGACAGTTTTGGTAGTGAGTCAGAAGGGAGAAGTCAGGGGAGAACATTAATAGCATTTGGAAGGCTGAGTTGGATGATTTTCTGCAAAGCAAGACTCTAGTTAGGATTGGCAAGTGTATGGCATAATATTTTTGAATGGGTGGGTATAGTGAGGAGAGGGTCCTTAAAGGCTATTGATGAATAAGGAGTATGAATTGGTTCACTGTCTTGTCTTTCAGAAGCTTCATTTCCAGGAATAAATAGCTACATTGTTTTTGCCTGATCTCAGTATTGTTTAGCCCAGGAACAAAAACTCCATATTTTGGTTTTCATAACATACAATGACATAGAGGTCACAAGTATGAGCTTTGGCAGCATACAGCCCATTTTCAAACCCCAGCTCCTTAGTTTGCCAGCTATGTGTCTGGAGCCACTGAATCACCTTTCCTTAGTGTCAGTTCTCTCATCTGCCTAATTATGGCATGTATTTGTTGACCTATTTCTGACACTGTTTTAATCATAGCTTATATGTATTGACAGTTTCAAACACTGTTAGCAATATTTTATGTAATCCTTTACAATAGCCCAATGAAAAAAATACACTCAAGCCCCTTTGCCAGGTGAGGAAACAAAAACAGAGAAACAAAGAGGCTAAATAAGTTTCTTATCATGAGACAAGTAAGTGGGTGAGCCATGACTTGGCCCTTGGTAAACTCCAGAGATGTCGCAGTGAATCGCTATGCTATATGGCTTCCTGCAGGTTCACTGGGAGGGTTGAATGAGAAATTCAATATGCAGCAGGTCATGAAACAATTTCGTTTGTTCAGCGTGGTTTTCTTATATGAGTGGACCCTGCAGTAGGATGGCCTCCTGGCCAGGGTTAGGTTCCTCTTTACACTCTGAGCTGTCAGAACAGGCTCCAGCCACCTGTGACCCTGAACTGCCATCACTGGGTAATTATCTTCCTTGTATTTATTAATGTTTCTTAAATGTATGTATAGCTCATATTTATTTTAGCTTCAGTATTAGAAGTGTTTAGGGGGTCTTTATTTTGAAGATTGATGAGGTTTTTGTGAGCAGAAAGATGTTATAAGAACTTAACTCTTGTTTATATCAATTAGCCAACAGAAAATTGGTTTCATTATATGTCTGTTGCTTATAGTCAAAGTTTCCAAGAATCAATCTAGGACATTAAATGAGAACTTAACTGTGTAACCCTCAGTCCCTGGTACATGACAAAGGGTCAACGTCAGCTGCTACTATTAAACTATTGAAATGAAAATTCAGATGGGTGATCCAAGACGGCCAATTAGGAGCAGCTCAGGATTGCAGCTCCCAACGAAACCGCGGAGGGTGAATGGACGCCACATTTTCAGACAGATTTTTATTGTCCACAGACCAGGAGATTCCCAGGCAGAGGAGCCCCATGGGTCACCAGCATGGCTGTTTTGGCCGGCACCCCAGCACAGTGGTTCTCCATACAAAATACATGGGTCCAGGCACCATTTTAGCTGGTGATTGGAGCTCCGGGAAGACAGAGTCACTCATTCAACAGATAGAAAAAGGGACTGAAATAGGGAGCAAGGCCAGGAGATTCCCGAGCAAAAAAGCACCACAAATCTCAGCGCAACTGTTTCAGCTGGCACAGTGGGTCTCCACATGGGAAATCCCAGGGCCTTTTCAACAGGCAACTGGAACATGTGGGAGACAGTCGACTGTTCAACTAAAAAAAGAAAAAAAAAAAAAAGCTCTGAGGCAGGGAGCCAGGTGATCAGGCTCAGCTGGTCCCACCCCCACAAAAAAACAGCAATCTGAAACGCTCTGGATTGAGAGTTTCACAGCAAGCACAGCTGAACCTGGAATGGTCCAGCACTGTGGGGGAGGGGCATCCACCATTACCAAGGCAGTCCACCACTACAAAGGTAGTCCCCCAGTGCTGAGGCAGCCCACTGTTGCCAAGGCAGCCCACCATTACAGAGAGAGTCCGCCATTACAGAGGTGGGCCGACATTGCCGAGGCAGTTCTAACTATACCCGTATAAACAGGACTGCAGCGAAGTTTACACAGAGGCTGGGTGGAGCCCATAGCAGCTCAGCAAAGCCTCTCCAGGCAGACAGTGACTAGGCTGCCTCCTCACTGGGAAGGGCAGTCCTGAATAAAAGGCAGCAGCACAGCAGAAACTCATAAATAAAGCCCTAACTTCCCGGGACAGAGCACCTGGGAAAAAAAAGGAGGGGTTTATGAGTTCTGCTGCAGCAGACTTAAACAGACCTGCCCAGCAGCTCTGAAAGAACAACGGAGCTCAAAGCTCAGCACTTGAGCTCCTTTAAAGGACAGACTGTCTCCTCAAGCAGCTCCCTGACCCCCATATATCCAAAGAGTCACCTCATAAAGGAGAGCTCAGACTGACATCAGGCGGGTATTCTTCAGGGACAAAGATAGTAGAAGAAGAAACTGGTAGGAACCCTTACTGTTCTTCAGCTGCTACAGGTGATCCCCAGGCAAGCAGGGCCTAGAGTGGACCTCAGCAGTCCTACAGCAGAGGGGCCTGACTGGTAGAAGGAAAACTAAGAAAAAGAAAGAAATAACTCCAACATCAACAAACTGGATGTCCACTCAGAAACTCAATCTGAAAGTAAACAACTACAAAGATGACAGGTGGATAAATATGCAAAGATGGGAAGAAACCGGCACAAAAAGGATGAAAACACCTGAAACCAGAACACCTTGCCTCCTGCAAGGGATCACAACTCCTCACCAGCAAGGGAACAAGGCTGGATAGAGAATGAGTGTGATGAATTGACAAAATCAGGCTTCAGAAGGTGGGTAATAAGAAACTTCTGTGAGCTAAAAGAACATGTTCTAACCCAATGCAAAGAAACTAAGAGCCTTGAAAAAAGATTTGATGAAATGCTAACGAGAATAAACAACACAGAGAGGAATATAAGTGAATTGATGGAGCTGAAAAACAAAACAGTAGAACTTCCCGAAGCATACACAAGTTTCAACAGCCAAATTGATCAAGCAGAAGAAAGGATATCAGAGGTTGAAGATCAACTCAATGAAATAAAACAAGAAGGCAAGATTAGAGAAAAAAGGGTAACAAGGAACAAATAAAGTCTTCAAGAAATATGGGACTATGTGAAACGACCTAATCTACGTTTGATAGGTGTACCTGAATGTGACAGAGAGAATGAATCCAAGCTGGAAAATACTCTTCAGGATATTAACCAGGAAAACTTCCCCAACCTAACAAGGCAGGCCAATATTCAAGTCCAGGAAATACAGAGAACACCACAAAGATATTCCTCAAGAAGAGCAACTCCAAGGCACATAATCGTCAGATTCACCAGGGTTGAAATGAAGGAGAAAATGCTAAGGGCAGCCAGACGGAAAGGTCAGGTTACCCACAAAGGGAAGCCGATCAGGCTCACAGCAGATCTCTCAGCAGAAACCCTACAAGCCAGAAGAGAGTGGGGGCCAATATTCAACATCGTTAAAGAAAAGAACATTCAACCCAGAATTTCATATCCAGCCAAACTAAGCTTCACAAGTGAAGGAAAAATAAAATCCTTTACAAACAAGCAAGTACTCAGAGATTTCATCACCACCAGTCCGGCTTTACAAGACCTCCTAAAAGAGGCACTAAACATAGAAAGGAACAACCAGTACCAGCCACTCCAAAAACATACCAAATGGTAAAGAGCATCAACACAACGAAGAAACTGCATCAACTAATGGGCAAAACAGCCAGCTAGCATCAAAATGGCAGGATCAAATTCACACATAACAATATCAACCCTAAATGTAAATGGGCTAAATGCCCCAATCAAGACTAGCAAATTGGATAAAAATACAAAACCCAACAGTGTGCTGTATCCAGGAAACCCATCTCACATGCAAGGATAGACAAAGGCCCAAAATAAAGGGATGGAGGAAGATTTACCAAGCAAATGGAGAGCAAAAGAAAGCAGGAGTTGCAATTCTCATCTCAGATAAAATAGACTTTAAAACAACAAAGATCAAAAGAGACAAGGACATTACACAGTGGTAACAGGATCAATGAAACAAGAAGAGGGCATGATCCTAAATATATATGCACCCAATACAGGAGCACCCAGCTACATAAAGCAAGTTCTTAATGACTTACAAAGAGACTTAGACTCCCACACAATAATAGTGCAAGACTTTAACACCCCATCATCAATATTAGACAGATCAAAGAGCCAGAAAATTAACAAGGATATCCAAGAGTTGAACTCAGACCTGGACCAAGCCAACCTAATAGACATTTACAGAACTCTCCACCCCAAATCCACAGAATATACATTCTTCTCAGCACCACATCACACCTACTCTAAAATTGACCACATAACAGCAAATGCAAAAGAACAGAAATCATAACAAACAGTCTCTCAGACCACAGTGCAATCAAGTTAGAACTCAGAATTCAGAAAATAACTCAGAACCACACAGCTTCATAAAAACTGAACAACTGGCTCGTGAATATTGACTGGAAAAACAATGAAATGAAGGCAGAAATAAAGATATTCTTTGAAACCAACGAGAATGAAAACACAACATACCAGAATCTCTGGGACACATTTAAAGCAGTGTCTAGAGGAAAATATATAGCAATAAATGCCCACATGAGAAGCAAGGAAAGATCTAAAATCGACACCCTATCATCAAAATTGAAAGAGCTAGAGGAGCAAGATCAAAAAAACCCGAAACCTAGCAGAAGACAAGAAATAACTAAGATCAGAGCAGAACTGAAGGAGATAGAGACACAAAAAACCCTTCAAAAAATCAATAAATCCAGCAGCTGGTTTTTCGACAAGATCAACAAAATAGACAGACCATTAGATTAATAAAAAAGAAAAGAGAGAATAATCAAATAGATGCAATAAAAAACAACAAAGGGGATATCACTACAGATTCCACAGAAATACAAACCATCATCAGAGATTATTACAAACAGCTCTATGCACATAATCTAGTAAACCTGGAAGAAATGGATAAATTCCTGGACACTTGCATCCTCCCAAGCCTAAACCAGGAAGAAGTCAAAACCCTGAATAGACCAATAACAAGGTCTGAAGTCGAGACAGCAATAAAAAGCCTACCACCCAAAAAAAGCCCAGGTCCAGTTGGGTTCACAGCCGATTTCTACCAGACATACAAAGAGGATCTGGTAACATTCCTTCTGAAACCATTCCAAATAATCCAAAAAGAAGGAATCCTTCCTGGAGCATTTTATGAGACCAACATCATCCTGATACCAAACCTGGCAGAGACTCAGCAAGAAAAGAAAACTTGAGGCCAATATCCATGATGAACATAGATGCAAAAATCTTCAGTAAAATACTGGCAAAATTCACCACATAAACAGAACCAAAGACAAAAATCACATGATTATCTCAATTGATGCAGAGAAGGCGTTTGACAAAATTCAACAGCCCTTTATGCTAAAAACCCTCAATAAACTAGGTATTGATGGAATGTATCTCAAAATAATTAAAGCTATTTATGACAAACCAACAGCCAATATTATACTGAATGGGGAAAAACAGGAAGCATTCCCTTTGAAATCTGGCACTAGACAAGGTTGCCCTCTCTTACCACTCCTATTCAATATAGTATTGGAAGTTCTAGCACGAGCAATCAGGCAAGAAAAAGAAATAAAGGGTATTCAATTAGGAAAGGAGGATGTCAAATTGTCTCTATTTGCAGACTACATGATTGTATATTTAGAAGACCCCATCGTCTCAGCCCAAAATCTACTTAAACTGATAAGCAACTTCAGCAAAATCTCAGGATACAAAATCAATGTGCAAAAATCACAAGCATTCCTATACACCAATAACATTCCTATACACCAATAACGGACTTAAAGAGAGCCAAATCAAGAACGAACTGCCAATCACAATTGCTACAAAGAGAATAAAATACCTAGGAATACAACTAACAAAGAATGTAAAGGACCTCTTCAAGGAGAACTACAAACCACTGCTCAATGAAATAAGAGAGGACACAAATAGATGGAGGAACATTCCATGTTCATGGTTAGGAAGAATCAATATTGTGAAAATGGCCATACTGCCCAAAGTAATTTACAGATTCAACCCCATCCCCCTCAAGCTACCAATGACTTTCTTCACAGAACTGGAAAAAAACACCTTAAACTTCATATGGAATCAAAAGAGAGCCTGCATAACCAAGACAATTCTAAGCAAAAAGAACAAAGCTGGAGACGTCACACTACCTGACTTCAAACTATACTACAAGGCTACAGTAATCAAAACAGAATGATACTGGTACCAAAACAGAGATATAGACCAATGGAACAGAACAGAGGCCTCGGAGGCAACACCACACATCTACAACCATCTGATCTATGACACACCTGATAAAAAACAAGCAATGGGAATGGAGTCCCTGTTTAATAAATGTTGTTGGGAAAACTCGCTAGCCATGTGCCGAAAACAGAAACTGGACCCGTTTCTGACACCTTACACTAAAATTATCTCCAGATGGATTAAAGACTTATACATAAGACCTAACACCATAAAAACCCTAGAATAAAACCTAGGCAAAACCATTCTGGACATAGGCGTAGGCAAGGACTTTATGGTCAAAACACCAAAAGCATTGGCAACAAAAGCCAAAATAGACAAATGGGACCTAATCAAACTCCAGAGCTTCTGCATAGCAAAAGAAACAGTTGTTAGAGTGAATCGGCAACCACTAGAATGGGAAAACATTTTTGCAATCTACCCATCTGACAAAGGGGTAATATCCAGAATCTACAAATAACTAAAACAGATTTACAAGAAAAAACAAACAAGCCCATTCAAAAGTGGGCGAAGGATATGAACAGACACTTTACAAAAGAAGGCATATATGAGCCCAACAAATATATGAAGAAATGCTCATCATCACTGGCCATTAGAGAAATGCAAATCAAAACTACATTGAGATACTATCTCACACCAGTTAGAATGGCGATCATTAAAAAATTCGGAGACAACAGATGCTGGAAAGGATGTGGAGAAATAGGAACACTTTTACACTGTTGGTGGGAGTATAAATTAGTTCAACCATTGTGGAAGACAGTGTGGTGGTTTCTCAAGGACCTAAAAATAGAAATTCCATTTGACCCAGCAATCCCATTACTGGGTATATATCCAAAGGATTATAAATTGTTCTACTATAAGGACACATGCACCCGAATGTTCATTGCAGCACTATTTACAATAGCAAAGACCTGGAACCAACCCAAATGCCCATCGAGGATAGACTGGAAAGGGAAAATGTGGCACATATACACCATGGAATACTATGCAGCCATAAAAAATGATGAATTCGTGTCTTTGTAGGGACATGGATGAATCTGGAAACCATAATTCTCAGCAAACTGACGCAAGAACAGAAGATCAAACACCCCATGTTCTCACTCATAGGTGAGTGTTGAACAATGAGAACACATGGACACAGGGATGGGAGCATCACACATTGGGGTCTGTCAGGGGGAAATAGGGGAGGGACAGTGGCGGGTGGGGAGTTGGGGAGAGATAGCATGGGGACAAATTCCAGATTAGGTGATGGGTAGGAAGGCAGCAATTCACACTGCATGTGTGTACCTATGCAACAATCTTGCATGTTCTTCACATGTACCCCAGAACCTAAAATGCAATTAAAAAAAAAGAAAAAAATGAATTTTAAATATAAAGCTTCCAACAATAAAAAAGTCCAGGCTTTGATGGTTTCCCTGGTTAATTTTACCAAACATTTAGGAAAGAAACAATAAAAATCTACAAATACAAAATTTGCAAGTCTTCCAGAAAACCAGAGATGACACTTCCCATCTTATTTTAGGAGGGTAGCATTACCCTGATACTACAAGTACAGAAACCCAGCACAAGAAAACTATGGTCCAATATACCTCACAAACAGAAATGCAAAAATTCTCAACAAAGTATTAGTAAATCAAATGCAAAAACATAAAAATGATACCAAGCAAAGTCTATCCCAGGGATGCCAGTTTGGTCTAAAACCAGAAAATACAATTAGAGAAATGTATTTTACCATATAAACATACTAAAGAAGAAAAACCACATATATGCAGAAAAAAAAGATAAAGTTCAAATTCCATTCATTGTATGTTTTTCAGAAGCCTCTCAGCAAACCAGGAATAGAAAGGAACTTTCTTAAACCGGTAATGGGTAGCACATAAACATATGCACATCAGCAGGCACACACAACTTAAACCTAGCATACTTAATGGTGAAGGTTTAAATTTCTTCCCTCAAAGACTGAGAAAAAGGAGAAGATGTCTGCTCTCATACATCTATCCAACGTTCAAGTCCTGGCCAATTCATTTGGTCAAGAAAAAGAAATAAAAAGCATACTTACTGATTGGGAAAAAATAAAACGATGTCTATTCAGAGATTATGTGATTGTCTACACAGAAAATCCCAAGAAATTTATCAAAAAAGTTCACAGAACTAATAAGTGAGTTTAGCAAATTCACAGGATACAAGGTCACTTTATAAAATAAATCACATTTTATAAAGAGATGGTCCCTAGCTTACAATAGTTTGACTTTTCAAGTTCACAATAGTGCAAAAGTGATAGCATTCAGCAGAAACTGTACTTTGAACTTTGAATTTTAATGTTATCCCAGGCTAGATATGCTGTATGATGCTCACTCATGATGCTAGACAGTGGGAGTAAGCCACAGCTCCCAGTCAGCCAGGGGATCGGGAGGGTAAACATCTGTTACTCTACAGTGTACTGTGTTTCCAGATGATTTTGTCCAACTATAGACTAATGTAAGTGGTCTGAGCACGTTCAAGGTAGGCTAGACTAAGCTATGATGTTTGGTAGGTTATGTGTATTATGTGTACTTTCGACTTAAGATACTTTCAATTTACAGTGTGTTCATCAGGAAGTAACTATAGTTAAGTGGAGGAGCATCTGTACTAGCAATGAACATTTGGAAATAAAAAAAGTTTTAGAAACAATCACAAGCATGGTATCTGATATGTAGTGGATGCTCAGTAAATATTGAATAAGTTAAGTATGCAATTGACCTTTCAAATGTATTTTGTTTTTGTTTTTCAATACGTTTACATTTCAAGGTATGTTCTTCTGGGTATTATTAACATGGTCTAATACCCTTGACAGTATAACAATTATTCATGGACAATAGCAGTATAGAGTAATCTATATAGTTAGAAGCAGTCAGACAGGCTTAAAACATTATATCAAATAATCTACCTTAATTTTTATTGAATTCCCTTTATCTGTGGTATTGAAATCAGTGTTGTATCCTTCTTGTAAGATAAACCTCTACTAAAATGTTAGCTTCATGTACCTCTGTCATATGTTATATGTATGTACACTTGGGTTAATTAACATTTATCATTAAAAATTAAAATTTATATTATATCTGCATAATCTTAGTGACCTTAATTATACTGGACTTATTAACCTTTCAACACAAATGAAGAGGGACAAATCTCAAGACTAACATTTCTGAAAATGGCAATCTCCAAATTAGTAACCAGGTCCCCCCAAATTAGTATTATATGCCTATTTCCAACCCTCATTTTAGAATGAAAATAACAGACAAGTAGTGTCTAGTCAGACAAAAGGTATTCAGTCAGACAAGATACCTCTTTGATGAAGTCAATACACAATGGTTACTGGTAATTAATTTTAGTTTGTTCCATTATTATATTCATAAACTGTAGCTTTTTTTTAATAGCTGGAGCACATGTTCTATATTAGTGGGCAAAGTGGGAAAGTTTTTTTTTTTGAGACACCAAAAGGGAAAAATATCCTTCATTTTAAAGATTCAGTAATAAAACTATTTTTATCTAACTATTCAAACAGAAAAATGGGCTCTAAATATATAAATTTGTTTTTTCTTTTCTTTTCTTTTTCTTTTTTTTTTTTTAAGACAGAGTCTCACTCTGTTGCCCAGGCTGGAGTGCAGTGGTGCAATCTTGGCTCACTGCAACCTCCATCTCCCAAGTTGAAGTGATTCTCGTGCCTCAGACTCCTGAGTAGCTAGAATTACAGACATGCACCACAATACCTGGTTAATTTTTGTATTTTTATTAGAGGGTTTCTATGTTGGCCAGGCTGGTCTGGAACTCCTGGCCTCAAGTGATCTGTCCACCTTGGCCTCCCACACTACTGGAATTACAGGTGTGAACCACTATGCACAATCCTAAATATATAAGTTTTTAAAAAATAAGAGGTTTAAAAAACTTCTAAATATATAACTGGCTCATCTCCTGACATAGAACCATTACTTTATGTATTAAAATTGTAGTCAAGGCAAAAATTTTTATATCTACCAAAATACTTATTTGGGCAATGATTTATAATCAGAAGACTTATAGGAGTACAAAAGGTTTATTGAAAAAAATAATATAAAGATTGATTGCACTGTATGCCTAGATCAGAAGAAAATGTAGTTTGCCATTATTCCAGCATGGATTGGAAAATTTTACTAGAAATAAGGATGCAGAGAAGCATTTCTAAGATGGAAGTTTAAATCGATAAACACCTACACCAAAAAGAAGCTAGATCTGAAATAAACAACCTAAAGTTACACCTCAAGTACTAGAGAAATACGAACAAAGCCCGAAGTTAGCAGAATGCAGGAAATAATAAAAATCAGAGCAGAAAGAAATAAAATGTAGACTACAAAAATAATAAAGAGGATCAATGAAACAAAAAGTTGGTTTTTATATAGATAAACAAAATGGACAGATCTTTAGCGCAACTAAGAAAAAAGGGAGAAGACTCAAATAATCAGAAATGAAAGACAGACATTACAACTGATTTTACAGAAACACAAAGGATCGTATAAGAAGACTATCATGAACAACTATATGCAATGATCTGAATTATCTAGAAGAAATGGATAAATTCCTGGATACGTACAACCTTCCAAGACTGCATCATGAAGAAATAGAAAATCTGAACAGACCAGTAACACATGAGGAGATTGAATCAGTAATAAAAAGTCACCCATCAAGGAAAAACTGAGGATCTGATGGCTTCACTGCTAAATTTTGCCAAATATTAAAAGAAGAAGTAATATCAGTCCTCAAACTCTTCAAAAATTTGAAGAAGAGTGAGTAATTCCAAAGGCAGGCAAGAATACTACAAGAAAAAAAGAAACTACAGGCTAATATCCCTGATGAATACAGATGCAAAAATCCCCAACAAAATACTGGCAAACCGAATTCAACTAAAAAGGTCATTTACCATGACCAAGTAGGATTTATCCCAGGGATACAAGGATGATTCAACATATGCAAATCTATAAATGTGATACACCACATTAGCAGAATGAAAGGCAAAAAACATATAAAAAACAAATGCAGAAAATGCATTTGACAAAATTCAACATCCTTTCATAACAAAACTCTCAACAAATTAAGGTACAGAAGAAGTGAACCTCAATACAATAAAGGCCATATGTGACAAACTGACAGCATATAACAGAATTAATGACTAGACAATGAAAAAAATCAGTCAGCTACCTGGTTTCTTGATATGGTACTTATGTGTTATTCAGTTTAACAATTTTCGATAGCTGCTTCAAGTGATGTTAGCTGGGGTTGCTTTTACGGCTGAGTTCACCTGTTGGTTAAGCTGAACGAAAAAGTTCATGAAGGCTTCTCGTACTTGGCTGGGGCCTTGGTGTTAATGACTAGGGTATGTCACTTATTCCCTTTCTTTCCTTGGTGTTCATGACTGGAGTACTTCAGTTACTCCTTTTCTTTCCTTTGAGGCTTTTCTTTCCTTGTAGTGTCTCCAGAGACTTGCCACGTTGTCCTTCTCTCCAGGATAGCTTAGATTTCTGAAGATACCATGTTCCAGTTTTAAATATCTCTGTGCATTAATTTTATCTTAATTTACTTTTGAAATAGAGTCTTAATTCCCATTGTTCAAATAAACTGAGGTGCCCAATCTTAAATTTGGAAAACATTTTTAACTTTCAAAAATAGTTTCCAAAAATAACAAAAACTTCTATTTTTTGAATACAAATAACATGTTTTCAGGGAAATGTGTCTTGGAAGAAAAACAAAAAAGAAATTATATCCCCTAAGATTACAAAATATTAGGCCACTTGGCTCAGCCAGTGTATTTGCTTCTTCTCTCCTTCCCTCCCTCCTTTCCTTCCCTTCCTCCATCCATTCTTTCCTCCCTTCTGCCATTTCTCACTCCCTCCCTCCCTTCTTTCATTCCCTTTTATCTCTCTCCCTGCTTCCTTCCCTTCCTGCCTCCTCCCTCCCTCCCATTTCCCTGCCTTCCTTCCTCCCTCCCTTCTGCTTTTCTTCCCTTCTTCCTTTCCTTCCTTCCTCCTTTCTTCCCTCTGGACAAAGTAGATGAAAAGTAGAATGTATTGTGCATTAAAGTATTAAAGATTTCTCTAGAGTTGCCTAAAACATTTGTGAAATATTTGCTTGAGAAACTGGAAGGGGAAAAAATGTTACAATAGCAAATATTTAATAATACAAAAACAGGAATATATATCACTGTAACTGTGAAAAAACTTCTATAATAAATAAGAAGATTAGGTAATCTGTGAGAATATAAGCAATCTAGATTTGCTTTAATTTTGGTTTTAGAATCCATTTTACTTAGACCTAATAATCCTTGAAGGCACAAAAGAATTTATTTTTCAGAATCAGGGTGGTTATAAAATTTCAAAATATATGCTCAATAAAATAGAAACAATAATCATCAATTAGAAAAATTGATTCAATAATTTAGATTCTATTTGCAACACTGCCAAATATATATATTTGTTTTTAAAAGTTGATGTTATTAATAAAATTATACACATTAAGGTCTTAGGGTTCAAGGGCAAATAAATATTATTTTATAAATGTTTGAATTTTTATTTAATTTGCAGCAGAGAACCAGGTACAATCAATACTTTCATACAGAACAAACATAAAGTATATCTTGAGCTAATAATTAGCTTTTACTTTTAAAAGTAAAACCAGAATTTTTATTCATCTTTCTTTCTGCTTCAGAAATTAACATTGCCCATTAAATATTCATGCCTGCTTGTTATGATTGTACTATATTTCATTAAATAAATGTTTATAATACATTTAACCACAAAATAGATATCACCTCCAAGTTTAACTTATATTCATACTAAAATGTAGTATTAATTTTTCTTTTCTTTTCTTTTTTTTTTTTAGAAAAAGAGAGAAAAGGAGAAAGAAAGAAACAGCAAAAGGAAGAAAAAGAATGAAAGAGAAAGAAAGAGGACGAGAAAGAGGGAGAGAGAATGGGATTCTTGTTTTATTGCCCAGGCTAGAATGCAGTCTAAAAATGGTTATTAAAAACCTCTTTTATGCCAATAATTGTGCTTAACAATGGAGACAGAAAGGAATAGGGGATGAAAATAACAAATAAGCAGCCAACCAATATTTTATTTAAACCTGTGAAATGCTATGTAATTGCTGAGGAGTGATTTACTTCCAATTATGTGTTCACTTTTAAAATAGGTATAATGTGATATTGAGAAAAATGTATGTTTTGTGAATTTGGGGAGGAGAGTTCTATAAATATTTGTTAAGTCTAGTTGTTCCAGGTCTGAGTTCAAGTCCTGGATATCCTTGTTAATTTTCTATCTCGTTGATCTGTGTAATATTGACAGTGTAGTGTTAAAGTCTCCCACTATTATTGTGTGGGAGTCTAAGTCTCTTTGTAAGT
>CAUYQU010012628.1:0-10111 GCA_963574635.1 Cheracebus regulus | reverse complement strand
GGACCTTCCCGGGTTCGCTGTGCTTGCTGTGAAACTCTCAGTCCTCAGCACTTCCAATTGCTGTTTTCCTTGTGGGGATGGGACCAGCCGAGCCCGTCCGTCCCGTATACTGCGCACTGGGAAGCGCCGCGCTGGGGTGCCGGCAAAACAGCCGTGCCGGCCAAAAGAGTCACGCTGGCAACCCGTGTGGCTCCTCTGCCGGGAATCTCTCGGTCTGTGGGCAACAAAAATTCCTCGGAAAGTGCGGCGTCCACTCGTTCTCTGCGCTTTCACTGGGAGCTACATTCCTGAGCTGTTGCTAATCGGCCATCTTGGATCTCTCCCAGCTTTTACATTTTATATCCTAATTTCTAAAATTCTATGTCCATAATGGAATCCTAAGGTCATGTAAAGAATATTTGATCACCTTGGGAAATGCACATAATGTAGCACTTGGTGAAAATACAAAGGTATCAAAACAGCATATAAAGTATTTATTTATTTATTTATTTGAGACAGGGTCTTGCTCTATTGTCCAGACTCGAGTGTAGGGGTGCGATCATGAGGAATTACAGATGATTTGAAATTTTTGTCCTTGTTTTGTGTAATTTCCAGATTTTTCTATGATAAGTAAGACAGAAAAAGCCCCAGATTGTGGCATGCATATTGAACTTTAGGAAGTGAAATTGTATATTCTATTTGTTAGGGAAAATTTCTTTGTAAAGGGATTCCATGATAATCACTCTGTAAAGTAAGGTGGTCATTTGCTCATTTTGTAACTCGTGATACAGGGCTATGCAGGCATGTATTCATTCATTGTTTATCCATGTTTTCCATTCTATTTGCTTCCAGAAAGGATCCTGGTACCCTGATTTGTGTATGATTGCCTTTCCTGTTCTAAGTGTAAAAGAGAACAATACCTACTTTTCAGAGATGTTGTCAGTACTGAAGAAATATATAGAGAACCTACAAATGCAATAAATAGGAGCTATGATTTAGAACAATATTACAATTTAGAAACATATTTATGATTTAGTGTTAATTCAGCCATACTTTAATAGGATGTTGACTACTATAATATTGATATATTACATGTTGATGAGATGGAGGAAGGGGCCATCCTGGCCAACTAGATTAGAAGAATAAATCCTGGAGATAAGTGTAGTGACCAGATGGTTCTTACATCTGCATAAGAAAATATGAAATAAAAGACCTGGTAGCACTTCTTGCATACAGTGACAATCTAACAGGAGGAATTCATTTGCTTTTTATTTCCAGCATTGGGTGCAAATCATTTTACATGTATTTTCTTTGATCCTCACTATAACCCTATCTACGAGGGTTATATTACTACTATTATTTCATTTCATGTGTGAGCAAGAGGAAGTTTGAAGTAAACTAAACTGTCTAAGGCCACCAGCTAGGAAATGGCAGAGCCAGGACTCGAACCCAGGCTGACTCTAGAGCTCATCCTTTTTTTAAAAGGTTTTTTTTTTTGAGGCAGGGTCTCACTCTGTCATCCAGGTTGGAGTGCAGTGGTGCAATTACAGCTCACTGCAGCCTCAACCTCCCATGCTCAAGTAATCCTCCCATCTCAACCTCGTGAGTAGCCAGGATGACAGGTGCGTGCCACCATGCCCAGCTAATTTTCTTTTATTTTTTGTAGAGATGGAGTCTCACTATATTGCCTAGGCTAGTCTCTAACTCCTGAGTTCAAGTGATCCTCCTGCTTTGGCTTCCCAAAGTGCAGAGTTATAGGCGTGAGCTACCATGCCCAGCCTAGAGCTCAACCTCTTCACCACTTCATAGATTGTCTGAATCTTGGAATATGACTCCTATTCAATTTCAGGCAGCCTTGGGTTAGCTTGGAGCTCTCTGTCACTCTGAGCATGTCTACCCAGGGTGTGCTTCATAGTCACTAGAAAGGTGAGGGATTTTGGGCTTGGGGATAACGCTAGGAAATTGTGGGCCCCGCCTACTTCCACCTTCAACCATAATTGATAAAATAGAGAGCTTTTCTCATTTACTTAACTTCTCTTGTGTAGTTTTTGAGTAACTGGTGACAGTGGGTGGGACAGTCACAAAAAATGTGTCTTAATGTGATCCTAACCTTACTATGGCCTAGTGGTATGTTGTCATTTGATTAGAGGGGTATGTTGTATAAAATATGATTTAGAGAAAAACAGGAACAACCTTAAACCAGTATGCTCTTTGCCATGAGCAAACAGAATTGGGTGTTCAAAATGAGAATGTGTTCAGCACT
Source organism: Cheracebus regulus (assembly GCA_963574635.1). Classification (NCBI taxonomy): domain Eukaryota; kingdom Metazoa; phylum Chordata; class Mammalia; order Primates; family Pitheciidae; genus Cheracebus; species Cheracebus regulus. Next base: position 7,869 of record CAUYQU010012628.1, on the reverse strand, counting down.
TAGGTTCACCTTCGGTTTCCCAGTCTCCCTTTGACGCCTCCTCCAGGTGCCATGACCTTTTCCATGACCTTCAGGGGCTGGGCCTACTGACTTATACAAAAGCCTCCTCTTTGGAAAGGATTTGAACCTTGGAGAGAATTTAAGAGACGAGTTGTCTTTTCCTAGAGTGTTTATATTTTAAACTTTATCCTCACTTGTGGCATGAGAAATTCTGTTCCCTGCTAAAGCAATTTCAGGCAGTAGCAAGCAGGTGGGGAAAGAGCTTTACAGGAGGAAATCCTTTAGGATCTCCCTGTGGTTCATGTACACAGTCATCTGTACCTGCCAGGGATAATTTTCCTCATTTAATTAGTAATAATAACGAGTACATGCTTATTGTGCACTTGTTCTGCCAGACATTTGTGGCCATTGCTTTGTAGGGACTATCTCTTTGAACCCTCACATTCACCTGTGAGGTCAGCTCCCCTTTATCGATTAAGAACCCGAGGCCCAGAGATGTTATGCAATCTTCCTAGGGACACAGAGCTATGAATAGGTAGAGCTAAGACTTGAACCCAGGTCTTTCTAGCTCCAGACACTGAATTTATAGGATTAGTGCCTTCAGGGTGACATGGAGGGACCTCACTGCCTTGATCCGTTATTTGTCAAGAGTCAATTGGAAGGCTGTCAGGGAAGACCTCCAGGCTGCATCATGGGCAAAGATTGACTTGAAACAGGCACTTCCCAAGCCTGGCCTTGGACACTAACTATAAAAAGAGTCCATGACTGGGCGTAGTGGCTTATGCCTGTAATCCCAGCATTTTGGGAGGCCCAGGTGGGACCAAAAAGAAGAAACCCCATCTCTACTAAAAATACAAAATTAGCTGGGCATGGTGGCAGATGCCTGTAATCCTAGCTACTCAGGAGGCTGAGGCAGGAGAATCACTTGAATCTGGGAGGTGGAGGTTGTGGTGAGCCTGAGATCGCTACATTGCACTCCAGCCTGGGTGACAAAAGTGAAACTCCATCAAAAAAAAAAAAAAAGTCCATTACTGGTGTTTCCTTTGTTAGTTCTGGGTCTAAGTTCTGGATCCTCACTCATCTCATCTGCACCGTCATCCTCACCCACTGCATTTAGAGACTTAACACGACAGCCTCCACATGAACACTTACCGCTTTCAACCCTCACCATAACCCCACAAGGAGGCACGTTCACAAAATACCCGTTTTGAAGATGAAGAAACAGTCTCAGAGAAGTTCGGTCACAATATCCCGAGGAGGTAAGTAGCAGAGCTGGGATTGGAGCCCCGGCCTTTGTGATCCCAGAGCACCAGCAAAGCCGTCTCAGCCTCGGCTCCTGGGTCATACCCTCTGTCACGCCAAGCTCATCAGCCCACCTGTGCTGTCTCCCTCTGTCCTAGTTCGGATGGAGATGGCGAGTTCTGCTGGCTCCTGGCTCTCTGGCTGCCTCATCCCTCTCGTCTTCCTCCGGCTGCCTGCGCACGTGTCAGGTAGGAGTTTCTGATCCTCTTTCCTTGCCTGGTACATGTGATGCTGGCATCCCAGAATAAGGAAGCTTGGTTGGAAACATTATTGCTTTTGGGGTTCTGTTCCCTCCGCCCCAGCAATCCTTTCTAGAGCCCTTTCCGGGCTCTGTCCCTCCCCAAGCTTTCTCCTGCGCTCCCTCCCAGTCAGCCTTGTCTCTTTCTGTCCAGGCCTCGCCGGGGATGCCGGCAAGTTCCACGTGGCCCCGCTAGGGGGCACAGCCGAGCTGCTCTGCCCTCTCTCCCTCTGGCCCGGGATGGTGCCCAAGGAGGTGAGGTGGCTGCGGTCCCCGTACCCGCAGCGCTCCCAGGCTGTTCACGTGTTCCGGGATGGGAAGGACCGGGATGAAGATCTGATGCCGGAATATATGGGGAGGACGGCGCTGGTGAGAGACGCCCAAGAGGGAAGTGTCACTCTGCAGATCCTCGACGTGCGCCTGGAGGACGGAGGGTCTTACCGATGTCTGATCCAGGTTGGAAATCAGAGTAAAGAGGACACCGTGATCCTGCAGGTTGCAGGTTAGGATGGGTTTGAGGTGCCCAGGGTCATTTGTGGAAATTGGACAAGCTCAATCAGGACCTCCATGTCTAGGCTTTTCTTTCATCTGCATTGTAGTTTTTGCTTGCCAGGATAGCTCAGCCTTACCCAGACACGTCCATCGATCTCAGCCGAGGCTACGAAGCTGGCCCAGGCATTTCTGATAAGGAAGGAACCCAGACTTTGGAAAACAGGGTACAATGCAGGTCCTGGTTAAATAGGACTTGGAGGCTCAGATAGTAGCTTTTCCTCCCTGGGTCATCTTTCTATGCTCCATTATCAAGGAACTCATTATAATGGCTGTAAGGAAATGTCTTCAAGGGACAGATCCCCTGTTGTAACAATATTTACTTAATGGGTCCTCCCTCTCCTGGGGTTTCTGAGTACATAAAGGGTCAGGAAGGTAGAGATAGTGCTACTCTCTCTCTCCGTTTTTTTTTTGTTTTTTTTTTTTGTTTTTTTTTTTTGAGATAAGGCCTTACTCTCTTGCCCAGGCTGGAGTGCAGTGGTGCAATCATAGCTCACTGTAGCCTCAACCACCTATGCTCAAGTAATCCTGCCACCTCAGCCTCTCAAGTAGCCAGGACTACAGATACACTGCCATGCTTGGCTAATATTTTTTTACTTTTAGCAGAGATGAGGTCTCCCTATGTTACCCAGACTGGTTTCCAACCCAGCAATCCTCCCTGCTTGGCCTCCCAAAGTATTGGCATTACAGGTGTGAGCCACTGCACCCAGTTGAGAGTGTTCTTAAACTAGCTTCAATATTTTAAAAAAATTAGTCTACCCAAAATCAGTCCACCAAAAAAATCAGTCTACCAATATTTTTAAAAATCAGTCTATCAAATCAAATCAAATCCAAATCAACCCAACCCAAACCATGTCTTTGCATTTGCTTGAATGACACTGGCTTCACATGGTCACATGCTGATTATCTTTTGGTCATAACTTGGAATTGCATACCATGGAGTGAGGATGAATCAATTACTTCAAAACTAATAAGTGTTTTGAAGTAATTGATTCATCCTCACTTCATGGTATGCAAAATGAAAGACAGACTTTCCAAATATGTAGTCCTTTGGGGTGAAAAATAATTCTTTTTTTTTTTGAGACAGGGTTTCGCTCTTGTCGCCCAGGCTGGAATGCAATGGCGCAATCTCGGCTCACTGCAACTTCCACCTCCTGGGTTCAAGCGATTCTTCTGCCTCAGCCTCCCGAGTTAGCTGGGATTACAGGTGCCCACAACCACACCCAGCTAATTTTTGTATTCTTTAGTAGAGACGAGGTTTCACCACATTGGCCAGGCTGGTCTTAAACTCCTGACCTCAGATGATCTGCCCACCTTGGCCTCCCAAAGTTCTGGGATTGCAGGCATGAGCCACCACACCCAGCTGAAAAGGGGACCAAGGTGCCCAAAGGAATCTGAATCATGTGATACAGTTATTGCTATGGATGAATTTTTAAATGTCTGAGAATAAAGCTAGAGACTGGCTTATCCCATTGGGAGGAGCGTGGGGAGAGGGTGGAGAGAAGGCAGACATTCAAGTTCCATTAACAGCTGCCTCTTTTCATCACAGGAGGCTATGGGGGAAGAGGGCTCTGGCTGGACCACACCCTAGCGGAGGCCCTGCTGGTGTGCAGATCAGTGGGATGGTTCCCAGGGCACTGAGCCAAGTAGAGAGACCCTCAAGGCAGGGTACTTCCATCCCTGTCCGAGGCCCACTCTCTGAAAAAAGCTGGGCTCTTTCAAACAGCAGTGTCTAGCAGAGGCAGGGACAGCACACTGGGGAATGTGTCCTGAACTGTCCACAACATGGACCTTGGACAAGAGAAGACCACAGTCGTGGTCATAGCAGGTCAAAGCTGGAGTGGAAACAGGTTTGAAGCTGCTGGTGGTTCCAGGGGAAACTCCTACCCTAGTAGGAACTTTAAGAGGAATTTTCAATTTTTTTAAATTCTAAGGATAAAGCATGTATATTATATAAAATTTGAAAAAAAATCTAAAATATTTAACGGGAACTGAAAAATGGCCTATAATAGCTTAAACTGCAGAGAACTGCTGCTAACATTTTTGTATCTTTCTTGCAAGACTTTTTTGTATATATGGATCTCTGAGCATGTATACGTTTACATATGCGTATTCTTGTACCCAGGAATTTTTTCCACCTAGGATGTCATGAGCACTTTTTTTTTTTTTTGCCTATGTCTCTAAGTAATATGATTTTAAGGGCTGCATAGTATTTCACCATGTGGCTATAGAATAATAAAATTAATCAAAGTCCTGTTTCTGGGCATCTGGATGCTTTCCAATTTTTCTTATATCATAATGAAGGGTGCAGTGAACATCTTTGAACATATTTTGGAAAGTGATTTTGATTTTTTTTTTTTTTTAGAAAAATAAAACCTACTTCCATGCTTCTGGAAGTAGAATTAGTGGGTCAAAGGGTTCGAACCTTTTTTTTTCTTTCTTTTTTCTTTATAATACAGATGAGATCTCACTATGTTGTCCAGGCTGGTCTCAAACTCCTGAGTTGTAGTGATCCTCCTGCTTTAGCCTCCCAAAGTGCTAGGATTACAGGTGTGAACCACTACACCTGACCTAAACCTTTTAAAGAGCCTTGAAACAAATTGGAGATCAGCCTGGCCAACGTGGCGAAACCCTGTCTACCAAAAAAATACAACAATTAGCCGGGCATGGTGGTGCGCACCTGTAATCCTAGCTACTCAGGAGGCTGAGTGCTTTATATGACTGACCTTTTTAAATCTCACTGAACCTCAAGGAAATAAGGAGTCCTGTCATGCACACATTTTACAGATGAGGGAAACTGGGCTTGGATGGGCTCAGTCTCCTGCTTCAGGTCACACAGCATTGAGCAAGGACACACCCCTGGCTTAGGCTCTTAACCACTTCTACTTATAGCCCCCTTTTACTTGTTTCTTCTCTTCTATTTCCTCTTTGTTTTCCCCTTTCTCTCCTGCCTAGGCTTTAGGCCTGCTGCTGTAGCACCGTAGAAATTGCTTTGCCCCTGTGGACAGGGCTCAGAGCAAAAAGGTTGCTGCCTGCTCTTCTAGAGCACAGTGGGGACTGACAGGGGTAAAGAGGCATGTGCTCCTGGGAAGACTGGAGGTGCTTAGTGAGGAGAGTGCCTTCAGATCTCTGAAGTCCCTGCCTTATTTTTTCCATTGAGTTATAGGGTAGGATGAGATTGTGGTCCAGAAGTTTGTTTAAGCCATCATCTTGAGGCAGGACCATCTAAACCATTCCTGAGAGAGAAACATCTCGGGTTTTTTTTTTTTTTTTTTTGACAGAATTTCACTCTTATGACCCAGGCTGGAGTGCAATGGCGCAACCTCAGCTCACTGCAACCTCCGCCTCCCAGGTTCAAGTGATTCTCCTGCCTCAGCCTCAGGAGTAGCTGGGATTACAGGCGCCTGCCACCACACCTGGCTAATTTCTGTGTTTTTAGTAGACACACAGTTTCCTCATGTTGGCCAGGCTGGTCTTAAACTCCTGACCTCAGGCTGGCCTTGAACTCCTGAACCCCTGCCCGCCTCCACCTCCCAAAGCACTGGGATTACAGGCAGAAGTCACCATTCCTGGCCTTAGTTATCTTTAATGCCAGCCAGGGCTTGAGTTACCAAGATAAGCAAAGAGCCTCTTGGCCAGAGATCTCTCCGTAGAGGTGATGGAGACAGCTGGGGTGTGCCTGAGGCACCTGCCGTCTAAGGCATGCCAGAGGCTCTTGGACATCTCCCTGAGGGCAGTCGTTGGTGGTTTCTGTTTCAGCCCCATCTGTGGGGAGTGTCTCCCCCTCAGCAGTGGCTCTGGCTGTGATCCTGCCTGTCCTGGTACTTCTCATCATGGTGTGCCTTTGCCTTATCTGGAAGCAAAGGAGATCAAAAGGTAATTACGTGTAAGGAGCCCAGCTGGCGGGAAGTGGACTATGATTGCTCTGGGAAAGGGCCAGGTGGAAGTAGAGGTAGACATGACGCTTGTCCTTAGGTTGGGGACCCTGCACATTGGCGGGGAGAAAACCAGTAGAGCCATGCCCTGGGGACACACATTGCAAAGGGAACTCAATAAACTGCAGAGAGGCCCCTGGGCAGAGCTGTAAATTCTCATCCTTTGAAAAATTAGAAAAGAACCAACTATGCCAGCCTTCTGATTAACTAAGAAATTAATTACAGCCTTTTAATAAAGAAATTTAGTTTTATCTATTGGATGAGACTCTCATAAAAATGGTCACATCTCACAGGATCTCAGGACTGCAAAGGACTTTGAAAGTCACAGTCACATAATCCAACATTCCTTCCCTTATCTGACGGTTTGAAGACTCTCTAATCCTTTCAGATGCCCACTTACCTCTAGTAACAAGGAGTCAGTCCTACTCAGGCAGCTTGGGCCATCTTGGAACAATTGTGCCTGTTAGAGAAAAAGCCCTTCCTAAGCTGAGCTGACATTTCTCTCTCCCTTGTAGAGAAGCTTCTCTATGAGCATGTGACGGAGGTGGGTAAGTGTTCTCGGCTGGGGGGTAGGGGAGATGTTTCTTTTTTTGTTGTTAATTTGTGTGCCCCCCTACCCACTAACCTGGATTCTTTTTCTGAAAATTCCATTATCTCCCATCCTTGGTGGTGGTGGCAATGTCTAAATCCGTTGCTTCCAGTTTTTACTGCCTCTTACTTATAATAGCTCGCCTTCCTGTATGTGTAATGATTTTTGCCTGTGAGCTCATTGCTTGATCTTATTCCATGGGAGTTGAGTAGGTTGAACATGGGGGAAGCTTTTATTCTTCAACAAATAGTTGATAATTATCTACTAAATGCTCTGGACAATACTAGATTCTGGGGATGCAATAGTGAGTGAAAACAGACACAGTTTTTGCCCTCCTGGAACTTTCAGTGTAGCCAGGGAGATGAGATGAATTAAATAGTTACACAAATAAATGTGTACAAATGCTACACAAGAAAGCTCCTGGTTCTGTGAAGGCTGTGACCAGGATGAACCAACCAAGCTTGAGGGTTGAGGTTGTGAAGTTTGCCCTGAAGGACTAGAAGTCATGAGTGAAGAGGGAATGGAAAACCGTCCACTGCAGAAAGAACAGCTTCAGAGAGAAGCATAGTCAGGGACAGCAGTACTCACTGGGTTGCTGAAGAGGTGCCCGAGACAGGGGAAAAGTGGCAGGGCTGAGGCTGGGGAGTTAGGCAGGGCTAGGCCCCTTGAGGCCTGGTGGGTCACATTCAGGATTTTAGTCATTCTTGTAAGATCAGTGGCAACACAAGGAATGGGAATATCAGATGGAACTGTGCTTTGAAAAACTTGGCCAGGTGTAGTGGCTCACACCTGTAATCCCCGCACTTTGGGAGGCCAAAGCAGGTGGATCACCTGAGGTCAGGAGTTCAAGACCAGCCTGGTCAACGTGGTGAATCCCTCTCTCTACTAACAATGCAAAAATTAGCCAGGCGTGGTGTCATTTGCCTGTAATCTGAGCTACTTGGGAGGCTGAGGCATGAGAATCTCTTGAGCCCAGGAGGCAGAAGTTGCAGTGAGCCAAGATTACACCACTGTACTCCAGTCTGGGTGACAGAGTGAGACCCTGTCTCAAAAAAAAAAAAAAAAAGATGTAAAGGGGTAAAAAGGTACATCAAATCAAATATTCATTCAGAAACTCGTGGTAGAACAATGACTATTTCTGAATAGAGGTTTATAATGTCCTTTATGTTATAATCCCAGGGCTGAGTATGGTGGCTCACGCATGTAATCCCAGCACATTGGGAGGCCAAGGTGGGCAGATCTCTTGAGGTCAAGAG
>CAUYQU010012625.1:0-61500 GCA_963574635.1 Cheracebus regulus | reverse complement strand
TTCCTTCCCTGTGTCCATGTGTTCTCATTGTTCAGCTCCCACTTATGAGTGAGAACATGTAGTGTTTGGTTTTCTGTTCCTGTATTAGTTTGCTGAGAATGATGGTTTCCAGCTTCATCCATGTCCCTGCAAAGGACATGATCTCATTCCTTTCTATGACTGCATAGTATTCCATGGTGTATATTTACCACATTTTCTTTATCCAGTCTATCACTTGTGGATATTTGGGTTGATTTCATGTCTTTGCTATTGTGAATAGTGCTTCAGTGAACATACACATGCATGTATCTTTATAATAGAATGATTTATATTTTTTTGGGTATATACTCAGTAATGGGATTGCTGAATTAAATGGTATTTCTGGATCTAAGTCTTTGAGGAATCGTCACACTGTCTTCTACAATGGTTGAACTAATTTACATCTCCACCAACAGTGTAAAAGTATTCCTATCCCTCTGCAGCCTTGCTAGCATCTGTTGTTTCTTGACTTTTTAATAATTGCCATTCTGACTGGTGTGAGATATCTCATTGTGTTTTGATTTGCATTTCTCTAATGATCAGTGATGTTGAACTTTTTTTCATGTTTGTTGGCTGCATAAATGTCTTCTTTTGAGAACTGTCTGATCCTGTCCTTTGCCCACTTTTTAATGGGTTGTTTGTTTTATTCTTATAAACTTGTTTAAGTTCCTTGTAGACTCTGGATATTAGACCTCTGTCAGATAAATAGGTTGCAAAATTTTTCTTTCATTCTGTAGGTTGTCTATTCACTCATGATTTTCTTTTTCTGTTCAGAAGCTCTTTAATTTAATTAGATACTTTTTTTTTTTTTGCTTTTGCCCCTTGAGGGCTTTGAAATACACCACCTGTGGTCTTCTGGTTGAAGTATAGTTCAGGGCCAGTGCCTATCAGTGGACAGCACTTAGTGTCCACTAATAGGAGTCAGAAGATGAAGAGGAGGAGGATATAAAACTTTTAAGTATATCTAGAAGGCAATTCACCTGTGGAGGTGTAGCAAATTTCCACAGAGAAAAGTAAAACTTGCTGCTGATGAAGAAGATGATGATGATTTTGATAATGAGGAAACCGAAGAAAAAGCTCCAGTGAGCAAATCTGTATGAGATACTCCTGCCAAAAATCAAACCAGAATGGAAAAAGACTAAAAACCATTAACTAGAAGATCTAAAGGTCAAGAATTCCTCAAAAAACAGGAAAAAAAACTCCCTTTTCTTTTTTTTTTGAGTTCTCATGAGATCTGAAGGAAAAAAAACTCTCAACACACCAAAAGGATCTAGTTCTGTGGAATACACCAAAGCCAAATGCAAGCAAATATAGAAAAAGGTGGTTCTTTTCCCAAAGTGGGGGAGCCCAGTTCATCGGTTATGTAAATAATTGCTTCTGGATGAATAACCAGGAGGCTGTTCAAGATCTCTGGCAGTGGAGAAAGTCTCCTTAAGAAAACAGTTTAAATGATTTGTTAAAAATTTCCCTTCTTAGGCTGGGTGCAGTGGCTCATGCCTGTAATCCCAGCACTTTGGGAGGATGAGGTGGGTGGATCACAAGGTCAGGAGTTCAAGAACAGCCTGACCAAGATGGTGAAACCCCATCTCTTGCTAAAAATACAAAAATTAGCTGGGTACAGTGGCAGGTGCCTGTAATCCCAGATACTCAGGAGGTCGAGGCAGGAAAATTGCTTGAACCTGGGTTGCAGAGGTTGCAGTGAACTGAGATCTTGCCACTGTACTCCAGCCTGGGGGACAGAGTGAGACTCTCTCTCAAAAAAAATTTTCCCTTCTTATTTGATTTCTATAACAGTTGATCTCTGGATGACTGATAACACAGATTAAGAACTTTCCCTACTGTATTTGATAAATGTCCAGGTTCCACTGCTAAGAATGTGTTTTCCAAAATGCCTGTTTGGTTTTTAAAGATGGAACTCCACCTTTTGCTTGGTTTTAAGTATGTATGAAATGTATGCTAGGATATAGTAGTTGCAGTGGCCAGACATGGAGATGGTGGGAGACAAATATGTACATGAGAAATAAACTCATTGTTTTAATAAAGTAAGAAAAGAATTGTAATATTCAGCCTTCTGACATCAAACTATACATTTATTTTTCTCACGGACTCATATAACTGAAAAAACTATATTCGAGTAAAATATTCCTGTATTCATTTATTTTGTAAGCTTTATTTTATTTCATATTCTCAGTCTTTGCCCATATGATAACAAATTTCTTAATAAAAATGGAAAAAGCATTAGGTTTGGATGACTGTGTTCATTTTAATGGTCATGCTAAATTGACCAGACAACTTTAACTAAATTAACTGTATTTCTGTGTACTTTCATTCACAATTTTTAATCTGGGTCTTCTCTCTCAACCTCTATCTTTTTTTATCCCTGTTATTCTTGTCCTGCTCAAGTTGGCATCCACACCCAGCAGTTTCTCCATGGGTTTTTGTCCTGGAAGGAAGCTTTTGTTTCTTAATTTTGAGATTTTATAAGAGCCACCCTCCTTCAGCCCCTTCAGCCCTTCCTTACTGAGAAACTTTTGCACTATAAATTGGAATGTGCAGTTCTTTCAAGTCTCAGCCAGCGTCCTCATTTGGCCTGCTGTGCTTCCCAGTGACTACTGGTTGATAATTTTTGAGTTTTCCTGTTCTCAGATCCCTTAGATATTCTGCTTCTTTCTCTTATCTTTTACACGTTAGCTGATACCCTATAGGTCTTGTGGCTGGCTGGTGGTTTATCCCCATCTGCTCGTATTTTCAGGTTGCCGGGGAAATTTTAGCATCTCATTGTTACCATGATGTTAATATTGGCTTTGAGTTTTTGGTTTTGATATTCTACTTGCTTTGTCTGTTTTTATGGAGTGGGGGCGGTGGGTTGGGGAGATTTAAAAACTATATTGTGGTTGCTATCATCTTCCCAGAATTCCTCCCTGAGCAGTCCCTTTTACACATTTATCTCTCTATTTGAGATATTGCCAACAGTTTTCTGGAAGTGCTGACCCACAGGTTAATTAAATGGAAACTAGATTGTGATAAAAGAAACTAGCCTCGCTGGGGAAGGCTTGCTGGTACAGTTCTTTTAATGCAGGCGTTTAATTTTTCTGGATGTGTCTGTCTGGGGCTTGGGATACATTACTTCCTTATTACTCAATTTGCAAATATGATGGCAGTGTACATATCATTTTTATGCATTTCAGATATGCCACGAGTCAATTTCTGTTCTCCTGTTCTATAAACATGAGAATTACTTTAAAAAATAGATTTAGCACCATTAGCTTAAGATTCAGGTATTGGTTCTATTTTCCATCACCAGAATTGTAGAAATTTTACTTTTTGCCATGATGAGTACTTTTTTAAGTCTTCCCATGAGAGAGTGTTGCTTTCTTTTCTTTCCCTGACCTCATGTCTTTCCTGATCTTAAAAACCATTCTGGTTGGGAATAAAGGAGGTGAAAATGTTCTCAGGGTTTTCATTGGCTTCAAACCTAGTGTCGATAATTTCTTTGGAAACTTTGCCTCCTTTTTAAGGAAATTAATCATTGCAGAAATAAACATGTCATTTGATCATTTGAAACCTTATGAATTTTTATTCAAGTTTAAAATTATTTAGAAGTGGTGCTGGTAGTGATCTGGGGTGAGTGAGAAAGGAAGGAAGCAGAATTCATTATCCCCCCAAATCTATCACACTCCAAGGGCATTTTCTGAAGAATAATTATTGTGAGTATGTTGTTAGACTTTAGCATGAAAGGTGAGTATATTAGCAATTTTACCTAATTCACAGGAGAGGAAAATGGGAATCTGAGAAATTTCCAAAAGACCAAGAAGATATAATTAATTCTCAAACTTCTTCCTTGTGTTCTATGCTCAGCTATAGAAATGCCTGAATTTTCAACAGCAATAATCATTGATTACCTACAGTTTCTCTTACAATACCAATTTTTACTTAATTTTCAGAGAGATGCGAAAACCCTCATTTTGGGAACTGTAGAAATTGCTACTGATTATACACATTTTTGGGGGGTGCATAAATGGACTTTGATGTACTGGAGTTGGATGATTTACAACAGGAGAGGTTTTCTTTCTCCTTATTTGACCTCACTTCTTGTCCCAGCACAGCCCATCTTCTCCTCTCTGGAGTCTTGCTGTGTGTGGTGCCCAGTTCATGACTACTTAATGCCCAGTTCTTCACCCTTGCCAGGCTATTTTCCACCGTCTGAAAAGCCTCCCACATCAACTATATTACTATGAGTTAATCTGTTGATTCTTATCTGGATCAAAACTATTCCTGCAGGAAATCTTCTATAAATGCTATTCCCTCTGAGTGTGCCACTGGGGCAACATCCCTCTGGCACGTGTATATTCAGTTTGAATAATAATGCTTCTCACTGCATTTAATGTAGCTTTCAGTGCAAGCTGAGATCTTAATAAATAATTCTTAACTAACTAACCTGTCACCTTTCCTTGTGGGAAAACCAGTAGGTTAGCTTCATGTATCAAAAGTTTTTATTCAGGATTTGAGTGTTTTAGCACAAAACAAATACTCTATGAAAACTAGAGGAGGATGAGTTTAGGTGAATTAGGTTTCATAGTAGAACTTAGTTATTTGTATATCAGAACTTAAATATAACATGTAGTAATAACTCTATAAAGGTTTTTTGAATTGTAAAAGTAACAATTGTATATTACTGTGTGCCAGACACTCTGCCAAGGAATCTGGACCATCCTGTTTAATCTTCACAATACTTGGAAGTATGTACTATTATTGCACTTACTTTATAAATGGTGATCTTGATACTTAAAGAAGCTGGGTAACTTGTGGAAGATTGCTCAGGCAATAAGTGGTGGACCTGTGGTTTCTTTACAGGCAATCTGAATTTAGAGTTTACATTAACTATTTCATTCAATCCTAATTCCAAGAATAAGAACACCATGATAAATCCTCTTTTTTTCCTGTCCATTTTACCATACCTAGGCAGATTTCAATAGCCCAGAACAGTGTTTCACAAAAACTTTTTCTTGATAACCAGCATCAGAATCACTATATTGTATAACTGATTCATTGTATAAACATTGCCAAGTGGGATGTAATCTAAGTGCAGCTTTGTTTTTTCTCTCTCACCGTCCTAGTTTTGTTTGGAGATCCACTCCACACTGACTCGTGCTTTAGGAAGTTATCTGCATTAAAATCTAAAACAATTTAAGTCCTGCTCATTGTCCTATATGACCTATCTGGTATAGAGTAAACATGCAAATATCCATTACCCCCATAAATTCTGGGAGCACAGACTGAACTAAGCTGGTGGGGCTGAGTTCAGTCTGTGTTCCCAGAATTTACGGGGGTAAGGGATATATTCAAGTTTTCATATGTATATATCCTCAGGCATTGTCACTTTTTTAGCAGTAAGTTGAGCCTGCTGTCTTTGAATAGCCAAGAATACATTCCAGGCTCTGTGAATGATCTCGTGGGAGTCCCCTCTCTTTTCATACTCTGACCCTTTTTTATATCCTTGTTTAGATGAAGCATCCAATGTTATTGAACTAGTTTTAATAATTTCTTTTACGGATTCTGCACATGGGAGGAGTGAGTGAGTGAGGGGTGCGATTCACACTTACTTTGGTATCTGCCACATTGGTGCCAGTGCAGGACATTTCATTTTGTCCCTCCAGAATCTCTCTCAAGTCCTCTCTATCCTCTTGTGCAGCCCAAGAGGCTGAGCTGCATAGACTCTATCAATGTGCTCCCAAGGGAACCCTCTGACTTCCTGTTGAGATCTGTCAACTGAGAGTATCAGAAGAAGCAGGAAGAAGTGGGGAGAGTAAGGTGGGGGTGTTGTTTCCCTGGGTTCCCTCTTTGGGTTTCCTTGGGCTGCCTGCCTCCCTCAACAAACAACACAACTTTTGTCAAGCAGTTCTCTTTACCCACTGCCTGTACCCTCCAATTCTGGTAACCAGTCTCTTTCCTTACCCTTTTGGGTCTAAGGAAGTTAATAGATGCCTTGCTGTTACTAGTCCTAGGGTGCTGCATTACCCCTTGTGGTTTCTCTATACTCTGGTCACACCTTTTGTGAATTCTGCCTTTATGAAACATCCCTCAGTTATCTCGCTTCAGTGTGTCATCTCTTTCCTGATGGGATCCTATTTGATATGACACCTCAGTTGACACTGACATAGAGATGCTGCCCTTTTACCATCCTGTTACACATGTTAAAAATATAGTTTACTTAGATCCCCATCAGACCTACCTAAACACAATCTCTGGTGGTAGCATTTGGGATCCTGCATTTTAGATAAGCATCTAAGTTGATTCTAATGCTCACTAGAGATTCAGATTTAATAGAAGCTATATTAAACTGGCCTTGCACTACTGTAAAGAAATACTCGAGACTAGGTAATTCATAAAGAAAATAGGTTTAATTGGCTCATGGTTCCACAGGCTGTACAGGAAGCATGGCTGGGGAGGCCTCAGGAAACTTTCAACCATGGCAGAAGATGAAGGAGAAACAGACACATCTTACATGGCTGGATCAGGAGGAAAACAGCGAAGGTGCTACACACTTTTAAACAACCAGATTTCATGTGATCTCATTGTTATAATAACAGCAAAAAGGAAATCTGGCCCCATGATCCAGTGACCTCCCACCAGGCCTCTCCTATACATTGGGGATGACAATTTGACATGAGATTTGGGTGTTGACACAAATCCAAGCCATATAATTCCACCTCTGAACCTCTCCCAAATCTTATGTCCTCCCACATTGCAAAATACAATAATCAACTGGGTGCAGTGGCTCATGCCTGTACTCCCAGCACTTTGGGAGGCTGAAGCAGGTGTATCACTTGAGGCCAGGAGTTTGAGACCAGCCTGGCCCACATGGTGAAACATCATCTCTACTAAAAATATACAAAAATTAGCTGAATATGGTGACATGCCTATAGTTCCAGCTACTCAGGAGGCTGAGGCAGGAGAATTGCTTGAACCCAGGAGGCGGAAGTTGCAGTGAGCCAAGATCATGCCACTGTACTCCAGCCTGGATGACAGAGTGAGATTCTGTCTCAAGGAAAATAAAACCAATTATCTGTTTTCAATAGCCCCCAAATCTTAACTCATTTCAGCACTACACTAACTCAAAAGTCCACAGTCCAAAGTCTCATCTGAGACAAAGCAAGTCCCTTTTGCTTATAAGCCTGTAAAATGAAAAACAAGTTAGTTACTTTCAAGATACAGTGGGAGTACAGGCATTGGATAAATATGCCCATTTCCAAAGGGAGAAATCAGCCAAAAGTGAGGGGCTACAGGCGCTGTGCAAGTCCAAAACCCAGCAGGGCAGTCATTAAATCTTTAAGCTCCCAAATAATCTTCTTTGACTCCGTGTCCTGTATCTAGGCCACACTAATGCAAGGGGTGGGCTCCCAAGGCCTTGTGCTCTGCAGAGCTCAGCTCCCATGGCTGCTCTCATAGCTGGCATTGAGTGCCTGCGGCTTTTCTAGGTGCACAGTGCAAGCTGTCTGTGAATCTACCATTCTGGGGTCTGGAAGACAGTAGCCCTCTTCTCACAGTAGCTCTCTCATGGTAGCTGTGAGAAGAGGACTACCATGTGTGGTAGATCTGTGTGAAGCTCCAGTCCCACATTTCCCCTCTGCACTGCCCTAGTAGAGATTCTTCATGAGGGCTCTGCCCCTGCAGCAGACTTTTGCCTGGACATCCAGGTGTTTTCACACAACCTCTGAAAGCTAGACAGAGGCTCCCAAGTGTCAACTCTTACCTTCAGGCTTAACACAGTGTGGAGGTGCCAAGGTTTAGGGCTTGCACACTGTGGAACAGCAGCCTGAGACATATCTGGGGCCCTTTTATCCATGGCTGGAGCTGAAGTGACTTGGACGCAGGGAGAAGTGTCCTGAGGTTGCACAGGGCAGTGGGGCCCTGGGGCGGGTCCATGAAATCACTCTTTCTTCTAAGACCTCTGGGCCTATGATGAGAAGAGCCACCAGGAAGTTCTCTGAAATGCCTTGGAGGTATTTTTCCCATTTTCTTGGCTATTAACATTTGGCTTCTCTTTACTTATGGAAATTTCTGCAGCAGGCTTGAATTCCTCACCAGAAAATGGGTTTTTGTTTTCTACCACATGGTTAAGTTGCAAAGTTTTCAAACTTTTATGTTCTACTTCCATTTTAAATAGAAGTTCCAGTTTTGAAACATCTGTTTGCTCACATATACACTATTGGAAGCAGCTAGGCTGTATCTTGAAAGCTTTGCGGCTTTGAAATTTCTTTTGCCAGATACCCTGAATAATTGTTCTCAAGTTCAAAGTTCCACAGATCCCTAGAGCAGGGGTACACTGCTGCCAGTCTCTTTGCTAAAGCATAGCAAGAGTGACCTTTACTTCAATTCTGAATAAGTTTCTCATTTCCATCTGAGATTACCTCAGACTGGACTTTATTGTCCATATCACTATCAGCATTTTGGTCATAAAAATTAAACAAGTCCCTAGGAAGTTCCAAACTTTCCCTTATCTTCCTGTGTTCTTCTGAGCCCTCCATGCTCTTGGGAAGGTGTATGTGTCCAGGAATTAATCTGTTTCTTCTAGATTTTTTAGTTTATTTGCATAGAGGTATTTATAGTATTCTTCTATGGTAGTTTGTATTTCTGTGGGATCACAGTGATATTCCCTTTATCATTTTTTGTTGTGTCTATTTGATTCTTCTCTCTTTTCTTCTTTATTAGTCTGGCTATTTTGTTGATTTTTTCAAAAACCCCCCTCCTGGATTCATTGATTTTTGAAGGAATTTTTTGTGTCTTTGTCTCCTTCAGTTCTACTCTGATCTTAGTTATTTCTTGACTTCTGCTAGCTTTTGAATTTGTTTGCTCTTGCTTTTCTAGTTCTTTTAATTGTGACATTAGGGTGTTGATTTTAGATCTTTCTTGCTTTCCCTTGTGGGCATTTAGTGCTATAAATTTCCCTCTAGACACTGCTTTAAATGTGTCCTAGAGATTCTGGCACATTGTGTCTTTGTTCTCATTGGTTTCAAAGAACTTCTTTATTTCTGCCTTAATTTTGTTATTTACCCAGTAGTCATTCAAGAGCAGGTTGTTCAGTTTCCATGTAGTTGTGAGTGAGTTTCTTAATCATGAGTTCTAATTTGATTGCACTGTGGTCTGAAAGATGATTTGTTATGATTTCTGTTCTTTTGCATTTGCTGAGGAGTGTTTTACTTCCATTTATGTGGTCAGTTTTAGAATAAGTGTGACAAAGTGCTGAGAAGAATGTATATTCCGTTGATTTGGGGTGGAGATTTCTGTTGATGTCTATTAGGTCTGCTTGATCCAGAGCTCAGTTTCAGTCCTGAATACCCCTGTTAATATTCTGTCTCATTGATCTGTCTAATATTGACAGTGGGGTGTTAAAGTCTCCCACTATTATTGTGTGGGAGTCTAAGTCTCTTTGTAGGTGTCTAAGAACTTGCTTTATGCATCTGGGTGCTCTTGTATTAGGTGCATCTATATTTAGGGTAGTTAGCTCTTCTTGTTGCATTGATCCCTTTACCATTATGTAATACCCTTCTTTGTCTCTTTTGATCTTTGTTGTCTGTCTTATCGGAGAGCAGGATTGTAACCCCTGCTTTTTTTTTTTTTTGCTTTCAATTTGCTTAGTAAACATTTCTCCATCCCTTTATTTTGAGCCTATATGTGTCTTTGCGTGTGACATGGGTCTCCTGAATACAGAACACCAGTGGGTCTTGACTCTTTATCCAATTTGCCAGTCTGTGTCTTTTAATTGGGGCATTTAGCCTGTTTACATTTAAGGTTAACATTGTTATGTGTGAATTTGATCCTGTCATTGTGATCCTAGCTGGTTATTTTGCCCATTAATTGATGAAGTTTCTTCAGAATGTCGATGGTCTTTACAATTTGGTATGTTTTTGCAGTGGCTGGTACCTGTTTTTTCTTTCCATGTTTAGTGTTTCCTTCAGAACTTCCTGTAAGACAGGCCTGGTGGTGACAACATCTCTCAGCATTTGCTTGTCTGTAAAAGATTTTATTTCTCCTTGGCTTATGAAGCTTAGTTTGGCTGGATATGAAATTTTGGGTTGAAAATTATTTTCTTTAAGAATGTTAATATTGGTCCCCACTCTCTTCTGGCTTGTAGGGTTTCTGCTGAGAGATCTCCTGTTAGTCTGATGGGCTTCCCTTTGTGGGTAACCCAACCTTTCTCTCTACCTGCCCTTAACATTTTTTCCTTCATTTCAACCTTGGTGAACCTGATGATTATGTGTCTTGGGGTTGCTCTTTTCGAGGAGTATCTTTGTGGTGTTCTCTGTATTTCCTGGACTTGAATATTGGACTGCCTTGCTAGGTTGGGGAAGTTCTCCTGGATAATATTTTAAAGAGTGTTTTCCAACTTGGTTTCTTTCTCCCCATCACTTTCAGGTACACCAATGAAATGTAGATTTGGTCTTTTTGCACAGTCCCATATTTCTTGGAGGCTTTGTTTCTTTTCACTCTTTTTTCTCTAATCTTGTCTTCTCGCTTTATTTCATTGAGTTGATCTTCAATCTCTGTTATCCTTTCTTCCACTTGATTGATTCAGCTATTGATACATGTGTAGGCTTCACGAACTTCTCATGCTGTGTTTTCCAGCTCCATCAGGTCATTTATACTCTGATGGAGATCTAGCAATTCGTCTAACTTATTCTAGTTAGCAATTCATCTAACCTTATTTTAAGGTTCTTAGCTTCCTTGCTTTGGGTTAGAACATGCTCCTTTAGCTTGGAGGAGTTTGTTATTACCCACCTTCTGAAGCCTGCTTCCGTGAATTCATCAAACTCATTCTCCATCCAGTTTTGTTCCCTTGCTGGTGAGGAGTTGTGATCCTTTGGAGGAGAAGAGGCATTCTGGTTTTTAAAATTTTCAGCCTTTTTGCGCTGGTTTCTCCCCATCTTCATGACTTTATCTACCTTTGGTCTACGATGTTGGCGGCCTTCTGATACAGTCTTTGAGTGGATGTCCTTTTTGTTGATGTTGATGCTCTTTTTTTCTGTTTGTTAGTTTTCCTTCTTACAGTCAAGCCCCTCTGCTGCAGGTCTGCTGGAGTTTGCTGTAGGTTCACTCTAGACCCTGTTTTCTTGGGTATCACCAGTGCAAGCTGCAGAACAGCAAAGATTGCTGCCTGTTCCTTCCTCTGGAAGCTTTGTCCCAGAGTGGCACCCACCAGATGCCAGCCAGAGCTCTCCTGTATGAGGTGCCCGTCAGCCCCTATTGGGAGATGTCTTTCAATCAGGATTCACGAGAGTCAGGGACCTACTTGAAGAGGCAGTCTGACCCTTAGCAGAGCTTGACCTCTGTGCTGGGAGATCCACTGCTCTCTTCAGCGCCATCAGGCAGGGATGTTTAAGTTTGCTGAAGGTACACCCACAGCCGCCCCTTCCCTCAGGTGCTCTGTCCTAGGGAGAAGGGGGTTTTATCTATAAACCCCTGATGGGAGCTGCTGCATTTTTTTTTCAGAGATGCCCTGCCCAGAGAGGAGGGGTCTAGAGAGACAGTCTGGCCACAATGGCCTTGCTGAGCTGCAGTGGGCTCCACTCAGTTTGATCTTCCAGGTGGATTTGTTTACCACGTGAGGTTAAATGTCTACTTAAGCCTCAGCATTGGCAGGTGCCCCTTCCCCACACCAGGTGTGCCAGGTTAAGCTGAGACTGTCGTGCTGGCAGTGAGAATTTCAAGCTAGTGGATTTTAGCTTGCTGGGTTTGTGTGTGTGGGACCCATGAAACCAGACCACTTGGCTCCCTGGCTTTAGCCCCTTTCCAGGGGAGTGAACGGTTCTGTCTCGCTGGTGTTCCAGGCACTACTGGGTTATGAAAACAACAACAACAACAACAACAACAAAACTGCAGCAACCTCAGTGTCTGCTCGAACGGCCGCTCAGTTTTGTGTTTGAAACCCAGGGCCCTGGTGGTATAGGCACTGGAGGGAGTCTCCTGGTCTGCAGATTGCGAAGACTGTGTGAAAAGTGCCATATCTGGGCTGGAATGCACCGTTCCTCATGGCACAGTCCCTCATGGCTTCCCTTATCTAAGAGAGGGAGTTCCCCAACCCCTTGTGCTTCCTGGGTGAGGTGACACTCCACCCTGCTTTGGCTCACCCTCTGTGAGCTGCACCCAGTGTCCAATCAGTCCCAATGAGATGAACGGGGCACTTAAGTTGGAAATGCAGAAATCACCCACCTTCTGCATTGATCTCACTGGGAGCTGCAGACTGGAGCTGTTCCTATTTGGCCATCTTGCAAGCAACCCTCCCCACAACCCCACCACAGCATTCTTAATATCCAGTCAAGTTCCTCATTCTCCCAGGCTCGATTCCCAACAAAGTTTCTCTTGGTCATTTTCCATCCAATGACTCACTCATTCTGCCCATTAGATATACATCTCCAACTGTCCCTGTTGTATTTAGAGTTGAGTTCAACCTGTTTCTTTTAAAATAGTCTCGACCCTATTGCAATGATCTTGAATAAAGTCTTTCTTGCTTGCTTAACTAGTCTGGTGCAATTTCTCTTTGATTAATTCTTTTAATCAAAGAATTAATTGTTTCTTTGTATAAATTCTTTTTCTCATTTTTGTCATTGTAGTATCTTCTCCTATGAACCAGACAATATTAGTGACTTTTAAAAAACTTTTCTTTTTTCTGCTTTGTTTCTGCAGATTTGGAGAGGCTTTTTTTTTTTTAATCCCTAGGAAATGTCTTTTTCTCTGATTTTTATATTTAAGAATGGGGCACTATTCGGATTGGAACTTCTATGTGTGAATACTTATCAATTGGTAGCCTTTACTTCAAGATGATTGGGCTAAGCCATTTCATTGCCTCTACCTCCTTCTTCATTCCCCTATGAATACTTGCTCCTCCTTTCTCAGGGGCTGTTTAGTTTCTCCAGAAAGAAATTTCCCAAGCTTCTACTTGTTGGGGGAGACAAGTGCAAAGTTAAGTGAGTTCTGGAAGCAAGGGTGGATAAGAATCTGGGAATGTCACCTTTAAATGTGTGGTTTTGTGTAATTGCCCTATTATAGTAGTCTCCCTGTACCCATAGGAGATACAGTCTGGGATCCCCCCAGTGTATGCCTGAAACTGCGCATCATGCCAAACCCCATATATACTATTTTTTCTTCTACATACATACTTTGATAAAGTTTAATACACAGCAAGAGATTAATAATAAGGACTGATTCTAAAATTGGACATAAAACATACTATAATAAAAGTTATGTGTGATCTCACTATCTTTTTCTCTCAAAATATCTTATTGTTTCTTACTTATTTTTGGACCTGGTTGACAACAGGTAACTGAAACCACAGAAAGTGAAACTTCTGATAAGAGGAGACTACTGTATTAGTTCAGATATTCCTAACTTTCTGTGCCCCTGGCATCCCAAGCCCACAATGCCTCCTATTCACTATATTTAGTGAATCTAGTCTCTTGCAGGTTGGGAAGGGTGTTTAGAGGTCAAAGAGCTTTTTATGCAGATGCCCAGTCATTCTTCCTGTTTTCAGCCCTGCACAATCTTCTACTCTATGTAGAGGTACAGAGTAATTCTAATCACTGAACATTTTCATGATTCTGAAGACATAATTAGCTGGTTTCTTTCACTGCTGGCTTAGTGTTAAACTTTCTTAGGTCTGCTAAATCAGGATCACCTGTCTGTTGTCTCCTTCCCCTCCTCCAATACTTTGTTTCTGTCTTCTAATTTTTTTGGTTGGCCTTTCCCAAAAGTGGAGTATCAGAGGTGTTCAATGCATCATGTTTAACAGGAAGTAAATGCATACATTTTAGAAAGTTTTTCAAGATCTTTCTTAGCTAATTATCTTCTCATTTCCTTTCAGTCAATAAGAAATTCAATTCACCTTAACATCCCAGTCCCTCCCAACAAACTTAGAATTAATAAATGATGATGGAACTATTGATTTATTATGTAAATAAATACACTGTGTTTTCTTGGTACTTTTTAAAGGTTGTAAAGCTTTAAAAAGTATTAAATAAATTCAACGAAGGAAAATAATTCACAATATAGAGAATAAATTACCAGATTGAAAACTACCTCACCCATCATATTGCATTTAAGCTGAGAATTGTCTTAGTAATCACCTAACAATAGGGATCCATATTGATTTTTACTGCAAATTACATCAGAGCTGTGCCCCGGAGTTAGATTTTAAATCTAATTCTACATTGTCTGAAAGTGCTTTCCAAACTATAAGTGAGTTGTAATTTAAACAGAAAAAAATTACAGACCATGGCAAAACAACATATCTGACTAGCTTATCCCACAGGAACTGAGTTGAGAGGTTTTACATCATCCTTTATCATGGCATTGTCTGACCTTGTATTTTGGACCAAGAAGTTACAAATTGGAATATTTAAGATGAACCCCAGTGGAATAAAACTTCCAACAAATTAAGAATTAATAAATTATGATGGAACTATTCAGACATCAAGATTGGATATTTCTTTTGTTTGTCAAAGCTATTTGAGTGAAAAATGAAAATCTGATTAGAATTTAAGGAGATGTAAATGAGGTAAAGAAATAGCAGGAATAAATTCCTGTTTGCAAAAATCCAGGGCTTGTCTTTCTTTGGGCTAATGCCTCAACTCTCTACCTTTCTTTTAAAGGATATAGAGGTAAACACTGACAACAGCTTTTTATAAAAGTCAAGAATGATTCTTGGATCAACTTGATCATGTTTATCATTTACACAAATTACATTTGGTAGTGTCTGAGATTTTTGAGAAATGTTTTAGTTCATTGATCAATTCAGCCACCCAAAGGACCCTGTTTAGAGTAGGGTCCTGAAGTGTCACACAAACAGTACATTTTCTTGGATGTTTGGATCCAACACAGGGTTTAAAACACCTTGTAAGTAGACAGATATGAATTTTTGGTTGTGAAGGAAAGGATGTAGAAGATTAGCTCAATTGACTCCCTCTACATTCCATTCTGATCTTATGTTATAATGTTACAGAACACTCTCCTACATTTAAAAATGCCTCTTATAGTTCAATAACTTGACAGCCGGTGATGAGGCAAATCAATTACTGAAGAATCCTCTGGCATATTTCTGTTTTGATAAGTAATCCCTAACAATATCCTTTCAATAAACCTCTTTTACCAGTAAAATGAGATTTATTTTCAGATACTCTTTCAGCAGAGTCAAATGGTCTTCCATATAAGGAAAGATATAGTTAGACTATTGTCAATATTTCAGTCTATAGATGTGTTAATTAAATATCTCAATATGTCCTGGACTATAAAAAACACATTTTCTTGTTTAATTTTATGAATGCATCTACTATAGTGCCAGTCATATAGTAGATAACTAATAAACATTTTTTTGTATTTCAATAATGACTGCCCACTATAAAATAAGTCTTAAGAAATAAAATATCAAATAAGACATAAGCCTTTTAGGCAAATGAAGAGATAGTCAAATAATAATCTTAAAGTAGATAGTAGTTACCTATCACTTATAGGCAGAGTTGATATTTAATTAGTATTAGACATAGACATAAACTATATCAGTAAGGGTATAGTCACTGCTCTGAACACCTACCCATTCCACTGCCCTCAGTACCTATAGTCCAGCAAGTAGATAATGGAAGCCTGGCACAACAGGATGTCTGCAGGGCTGAGGGTCCATTTTGATTGGTTAATGTCTAGGATATATTGTTGTTAAATATCTTCACTATCGCCCCTGTCAATATCACCTTTCCCCACTCACCAGGTGATAATTGCTTAGGGAATGTAAATAAATTGTAATAGCTGAATGCAGATTAAATGTGCAAATCATTTCTTTTTGGGTGAGGAGAATAGAATGCATTATTTCCCAAGATCTCTTTCATGGAAATGTTGATGATTTGCTTGAAAAATGCTGGCTCTCAGAGCCTTGAACTCATGACTTTACATTTTAAATCTTTAGGAATGGATATAATATCTCTGCTTCCCAAACTTACTCAATTGTGGAGCCCTTTTTTGCCTTGAACACCAGTTAATATCAATGGATATAATGCTAACTAAAATCCTAAATATTTAGGATGCCTCTTTGCTTATCCTCATATGTGTAGAAGATTAGGCTAATTTTTCAATTATCATTTTTTTTATTAAGAGAAAGCAAAGTTGTCGACTGTTGTTTTAGTTCAGCTATGCTAGGTCATTTTGTGGGAACACATAATTCCTAAATGTTAGTGTTTTGACGTAAAAGAAGCTGCTTAACAACACAAAAGTTGCTGTGAGTCGGGTCACTGTTCTTCAAGTAGTGACCCAGTGATGGGGCAGTGGGAATGTTTGGTGAGCTCTACTGTCTCTACCATGACTGTATTGAAAAGCCAGGAATATTGTCTAATATATTGATTGTCCTTTGGTTTTATTTTAATAAATAACAAGCTACATATTTTTATCTCCCTCCAAAAGATTTTTATGGTTCTGCAAATTAGCCATTGAAAAGTATCAGTAGGCTCTGCCTAGCTCATTCTTAGAATGTATGTCAGCATTACATGTTCAGACATTTTGTTCAATCTATGCTATAGGCAGACAGGCTTGAGTTTGGTTATCAGATTTCCATGCTTTTTGGCATCTTGTTTACGTATCATTATCATTCATTTCAGTGTTTCTTATTCTTTGTGTCCATTTGGTTAATGTGTGTCTAGATACTCAAACAACAACTCTATTTTTTTTCTAGACATCAAAAGTACTGTCTTTTACCATGATTATTTTCCCAAGAGACAGATGAGAAATCTTCCCAAATTTTGGCACAACTGACTGTCTCTGTTGAAGAGATATGCTTGTCTTTGCTATCAAGGAGACAGTGCAAAAGGATATGAACACTGACAGAAGTTGAACACATTATCCTGCAGTGCCTGGTCTAACCTAATTGCTGTTAATTTTTCAGTTTTGCAAGTAGCACATTCACTCACATTTATTCAGATGTTGGTAAAGCCTCCATAATTACCTCCCACCTCTCAGACTCTCAGGTGTCATCTACCTGAGTCTGAACATTTTTGCTGGGAAGAAAGAAGCTACCTTAATCTGGTGTAGACCAGTGCTGAAGGATGCTGTAGTAATGCAAAGGACGAGTCCCTTCTTCTGATGACTTAAAATTTTTCCAAAGTGATTTGGACTTAACAAGGTTCACTAGTGTAGTTTTTTTTGTTTTTTTGAGACAGTACCTTACTCTGTCACCCAGGCTGGAATACAGTGGTATGAACTCAACTCACTGCAATCTCCACTTCCCCGGTTCAAGTGATTCTAGTGCCTCAGCCTCCTTAGGAGTTGGGATTACAGGTGAACACCACCATGCCCGGGTAATTTTTGGTATTATTGGTAGAAACAGCGTTTCACTGTGTTGGCCAGGCTGGGCTCAAACTCCTGGCCCGTTAGCGTAAGTTTTCATTATGATGCTGTGAGTAAATATCCAGGAAAGCTCAGTGGCCACAGCTGTACCTGACACTTTCCTTCTTGGGTTCTCTTACTGTTTCTTTTTCTTCCTAAATTCTCCTGAGCAGGTATGTCCTTTGTGAATTTAATTTTAAAAATTCATAATTTAAAAAATTCAGCAAGTACTGGTTTGCAGCCATATTATACTAAGCTGCTATTGGCAGTCTTTTCTCCTGGCTTTGAGAATTCAGTGTTTTGAGAAAATCGTTTTCTTTATTCAAAATTTTGGGACCCAGTTTAAAGTATAGAAAAGGAGAAATACTTTCCTTTCTATGCTCTGTAGTTCTTAGTTGGAATAGACCACTGTAACAATAGACAGATTAACAAGAGAAAACAAGCAGAAGTTTAATAATGTGTATGCTCCTGTCTGCATGGGGGTAACTCAGAGAAATGAGTAAATGTCTAGAGTAGATCTTAAAGAGTTGTCAGGCTTAAATACCATTATTTTCTTTTTGTTTCTTTTTTCTTTTCTTTTTTTTTGAGATGGAGACTCACTCTGTCACCCAGGCTGGCATGCAGTGGCATGATTTTGGGTCACTGCAACCTCCGCCTCCCGGGTTCAAGCGATTCTTCTGCCTCAGCCTCCTGAGTAGCTGGATTACAGGCATATACCACCACGCCCGGCTAAGTTTTGTATTTTTAGTAGAGATGAGGTTTCACCATCTTGGCAAGGCTGGTCTCAAATTCCTGACCTCGTGATCCACCTGCCTTGGCCTCCCAAAGTGCTGGGATTACAGGCATGAGCCAGTGTACCTGGCCAAATACCATTATTTTTTGAACAATGGTATTACTCATCTATCAGAGAGGGAAATGGCCTTACAAATGGAGATTTCCTTTTGTAAGATGTAAATTTTTTTTTTTTGTAAAGACAACTGTTTAGAGATATGCCTATGTCTGTAGTTTCTCAAAATAACCAGCCCAAAATAATCGTTATACCAAAGAGGCATATTTTGGGGTGGCATATTCTGGTCTACAGTCATATTTTGGGGTGGGATTTTCTTGAAACCTATCAAGTTTTCAGCCTCTTGGATCTTTTTTTGTTGTTGTTCTGAGACAGAGTTTTGCTCTTGTTGCCCAGGCTAGAGTGCAATGGCATGAACTCAGCTCACTGCAACCTCTGCCTCCCAGGTTCAAGTGATTCTCCTGCCTCAGCCTCCTAAGTAGCTGGGATTATAGGTGTCTGCTACTACACCCAGCTAATTTTGTATTTTTAGTAGAGATGGGATTTCACCATGTTGATCAGGCTGATTTCACACTCCTGACCTCAGGTGATTGCCTGCCTTGGCCTCCCAAAGTGCTGGGATTACAGGCATGAACCACCATGCCTGGCCGGATCTTTAAAATAAAAAATAGAATTTAAATTTAAATTAAGAAGCAATATATGCTTACTGTAAAATATTAGAAATAACAGGGAAATAAAAAGAAAAAAATTTGCCCTTAACTACCACTCTGCCCCGAAAATAACTACCGTCATCATATTTGTGTATAATATGGTTTTTGTGAACTTCTTCCACTGGTATAATTTCTCATAGTTGCAATAATAGTATAAATACATTCCATGTTTTTTTTATTTGCATTCTGTAGACTGTTTTCCATGTTTTTTTTAAATAATCTTCATATTTATCATTTTAGTGGCTGTTTACTGCTTTACTGAGTTAAAATTATGATTGCAAAATAAGTTGTAATTAGAAGAAATTGATTCTTTGAGAAACATTTCTGTTTCTGTTTTGTTTGTTGTTTGAGCAGGGTTCTGGGATACATAGGTCATTCTTTTCATCTGGGCCATGTGCACACCTATTTCTTTATTGCCTTTATTTTCCCCTTTTGCTTAATACTTGAAATAATTTTTCATGTATACATGAATGATATTGGAAACTTATTTGGAATGAAATAATGAGTGAAAGAAGTGGTCTCTGAAGATTATTTTTTGGATAGTGTCAAAGGCAGAGGTTTTCATTTTATCTGACATTTCATTCCAAGTGAAAATAAGACACTGAAGCTGTATTTTGTTAACTGCAAAATTGTGCATATATGTCTGAGGAACTTTATCAAACATCTTAACAAATGATCATCAATGCTTCTAATTGATTGATTGCAATATGTATACTTATTTGAGCTTATTCTTGAGTCCTTGGCATTCAGATGGCCTGATTTGTAATATATGCCATTCTTTTCCATGGTTTGCATATCAGAGATGATGCTTCCCCTTGCCCCACCCCCACTGCTGCTGCCGCCTCTACCTGGGATTATGCAGATTCTGGTTTAAACCTCTTTATTCTTTTCTGTGACTGCGCAGCATGATGGACTTCATTTCTGTGAGTAAATGATAATGGATTTCAGTTCTTACCAGTGACATTTGGAAACTACATATCTTAAATAGTATGTGTGCTACATAATAAAAACGATTACCCTGTTCTAACAATGTGAAAATGTAAATAAAAATGAGTGCTGTAAATATGTAGAGGCTAAATCTTAAAATGAAAGTAAGGGGTCCTAATTATTTTAATGGAGCCAATTTTATGATTTTTTTCAAGCTGGATGTAAAATACAATCTTATCTATAGTGGGTACTTTGGATAATCAAGGGAAGGCCGTTAGGAAGGGCTTAATTTATTCTGTCAGATGTTCAGGGCTCTAAAACATTTCAACAAATCAAAGCCATCACTTGAGAAATAACAAAGATTAAAAGCCAGCGTTGGATACCACAAGCCTGCATCCTTCCTGCCCTTTAATCCAAGTAGCAGTTTTACATTAAATAAAGCATACTTATCATTGATTAGCACTTATTTTGATCTCACTGGGTGTACAGTGCTTTTTGATGCTCTAGATGTCAGAAGATTCAGTTTCTTGTCTAAAATAACTGAGTATCTTTTGTTTATAAACATAATGTGTGAAGGGTGCTGAAAGAGTTCTGATAAATTAGTCAGACCTGGGCTTTATGGCTGGGATCTAGAGGAGGAGGAGAATCAGGGCAACAGGAAAGGGCCCGTGGGGCAAGGGTATTTGGAAAGAACAGGGGTGTTTCCCTGTTCTTTCAGTTGGTGAAAGAATCTTAATCTCATCTCTTAAGAGTGGTGACCTTAAGAGATGAGATTATTGGAACCTCAGATTCCAGTGATGCTTCTTGAGGCAAAGAAAACTTTGCCTTATTCCTTTATTCCCATTTCCTACTAGCAGAGAATGGGAATCAGTTTCCTGCCTTTATGAAAACATTGTAATGAGCTTCTTTTTCTCATGCTGCTATTCTGTAAGAGGAAGAGGAGGCTTTCCTGTTCCAAATGCCCGGGGAGGACCCTTCCTCATTTCATATTCCTGAATCATCTGGGCCTTTGCACTTGGAGTATTGACTTGTAGCAATGACACCTCTACCTCTGCGTGATATGTCTTTCAAGTGAGAAGGCTTTCCTGGTCAATACTGAATCAATTTGTGCTGACAGTCTAATTGAATGCCTCCCTCAGACAAATAGGTCACTGGGGGAAAGGGTAAAACCTTGATATGCAGATCTGAATTGAAGCCCCCAGAGAAAGATGTTTTAAAAATATATATTCCTCTTGACAAGTAGCCTATGTAACAAATGCAGTGCTAGTTATTTGCTCAGCAAAATGAGCGTAAATCAATATTTTATATCCTTGTTTTTATTTGATTATTATTATACTTTAACTTGATCTCTGCAGACAGAGTGCACAAAACTCTAGAAGGACCCCTAGGATGAGAAATTGCTTGCCCTAAAGTTTTGCGTACATGGGTATCTCTTTATTAAATGGCATACCATTTCCATTTAGCAAATTATATTGATGACATTTAAATTATTTGACATTTTTAATATTCACAAATTACAGCTTTTCTAAAGATGGGCTTGGTTTTTCTCAGTGTTCTCTTGGGAACTGATGCGAAGAAAGGGTCAGGAGACTCTCAGGTGAGTGCTCAGCATTGTGTTTGCTTCTTCTTAAAACCTCTCTTTTAGTCCTTCTATAGCACTATATCCAATTTACAGCAGGAAATGCAGAAAGCTTGACTAACTTCCTGGTATGAACTAAACTCTGGTGTCTTCAAGGCCCAAATGCTTTTTTCCCCTACAGGGTTAAATAAATTTTGATATCACTTATTAAGATGGTATTGGGGATAACCCATTTTATTAATCTTTCATCTATTGAAGGAAGCCAGAATATATTACTCCAAAGATGCCTCTTTGACATAAAACATAAAACGGTGCAGTCATAGGAAAGGCTGTCTGCTCTTCCTCCACCCCATCACCCCCCTTTTTACTCTTGTACGTATATTTACAGCAGGACCTATGTTTACAAAGGCAAAGGTGTCTGGCCTCCCTTCCTTACCAGGGAGAACAAAGGTTAACCGCCGAAGACAACTCTAGACCCTTATCAGCCTGGAGAGGACACCAGAGTTATCTACATAACACACGTTACTAACTAGTCTTTACCATTTATTTGCCTTACCACAATTTGCTGCCCCTAGAGACTCAAATGTTCTTTTCCTTTGTCTTGACACTTTTCTAAAAATTTACTGTTCTTTTTTGAAGATGCTATATAAGCTGGAATTCAAAACCTCCTCTTAGAGAATTACTCATTCCTTGACTGTCTCCCATGTATGCATATGAAATATGCATTTTAATAAACTGCTTGTTTTTCTCTTGTTAATCTGTCTTTTGTTATGGGGTCTGTGAACCTAAAGATAGGTAGAGGAAAATTATTTTTCTTCCCTTATACTACATGACATGGAACTGTACGCATTCTCTGTGTATTAGTTTCTCATTGTTGCTGCAACAAACTGTCCCAAGCTTAGTGGCTTAAAACAAAACAAATTTGGTTGGGCATGGTGGCTCATGCCTGTAATCCCAGCAGTTTGGGAGGCCGAGGTGGGTGAATCAGAAAGTCAGGAGTTCAAGACCAGCCTGGCCAAGATGCTGAAACCTTGTCTCTACTAAAAATACAAAAATTAGCCTGGCATAGTGGCAGGTGTCTATAATCTCAGCTACTGGGGAGGCTGAGGTGGGAGAATCACTTGAACCTGGGAAGTGGAGGTTGCAGTGAGCTGAGATCATGGCCACAGCACTCCAGGCTAGGTGACAGAGTGAGACTCTGTCTCAAACACTACCACCACCACCACTACCACCACCACCACCAAAACAAATTTATTATTTTTCACTGCTTGAGGTCAGAAGTTCAAAAATGGGTCTCACTGGGCTAAAATCAAGGTGCCAGCAGGCTTGCATTCTTTTTTAGAGGATATAGGGTAGAATTTCTTTTCTTGCCTTTTCCAGCTTCTAGAAGCTGCCCCAGTTCCCTGGCTCACGGTCCCTTTCTTCATCTTCAAGCCAGCCATTACTGGTTTAGTCTTTCACACATTGTATCATCCTGACCTCTGCTTCTGCCATTGTGTCTCTTCTCTCTGACTCTGTTTCTTCTACTTTTTGCCTACTTTGTAATCCAGGGTAATTTTCTCATCTCAAGGTTGGCTGATTAACAAACTTAATTCTTTTTGCAACCTGAATTCCCCCTTGCCACATAATCTGACATATTCACAAGTGCAGGAAACTAGGACGTGTACATCTTTGGGGGGATAATTACTCTACTTCTCATACTCTGTGAAGTCTTTTAGCAGAATAATACAGTGGCAAGAGGCTCACTAAAGTCAGACTGCCTGAGTTCAAGTGCTAACCTGCTTCCTCACTGTATGATTTGGGGCAAGTCAATCAAATTGTCTGCCTCTTGGCATCTGTGTCTCTAATATGGAAATAATAATTTATGGTGGATGTTGAGATACTGTATACAAAGTGCTCAGCATATGCCAGTTTATGACATAGGGTAGATGTCCAATAAATATTAAACATGGGGCTCTGTGCTCCATAAGGTTTCACAGATATTATAATGTTTATATTCATAGTATGACTCTTACTATTAGTACATCTCTAGTTGATTTTAAACCTCTTTTAAATCAAAGTTGTAATTGCAGAAAACAGTATGGCTTATAATTAAAGGAAACCTAATGGGGGAATCTACCATACTAATTTTAACATAATCATTTGATTTTTAAATACTTCTAAGTCTTTGCCTATAAACATTCTATAGTTATTTGCAAGCTTCTAGAGAGTAGGGACAATGTCTTTTTTCATTTTGGAGGCACTGGATAGAACATAGATAGCATGCAGTGAATGTAGGTGAATTATTGAATGAATCCAAGGAGGCTGGAGTGGCCAGGGTTGAGGGCAGAGGCTGGGAAGTGGTAAGGCTTTTGCATTCTCACAGTCCTTTTGCTGCACCAAAAGTACCCTGGCAGGCCACTTAACTTGCTGTGTTTAAATCTTCTTAACCCAGCAAAGACATAGCAACTTATTTAGAGCTGCCTTGATCAGTTCAGTGAATTTGGCTTTAGTCATGTGCAAATAACAGAAAACTGGGCTCAAATAGGCTAAAGCAATAAGATGCTTATCAGCTTTTGTAACTGAGAAGTCACAGAGGTAGGTCAGGCTTGGGGCCAGCAGTTCACCAATGCCATCATTTGTCTCTACCTTTCTCTTTTCTGTTTTCACCATGTCTGCTTTAGTCTAAGGCTGGCCTCTCTTATCACAAGACAACTGCTAGCAGTTTCTAGGGCTCTTTGCTTCCTTGCTTCTGTCTTGCAGGAGAAAAAACTGTGGTAGTCACAGAACAGTAAAGAACTAGCTTTCTTAAAAGCTAAGAGGCATCTCTTCACATCTCATTGGATTGAGTCTCAGACTCTTGTGTCATCCCTGGACCAATCACAGTGGCCAAGGAAAAGCAGTTGCTGATCAACTTAAGTCAATTAGAGTTCACCTTTGGCTGTGTGTGTGTGTGTGTGTGTGTGTGTGTGTGTGTGTGTGTGTGTGTGTGTGTGTGTGTGTGTGTGTTCAGTTTTTCCCTAAAGTGACGTTACCAAATAAAATGTAGGATGGCCAGAATACTCAAGCTGCATGGTGGGAGAGGTTTATTCTGAGCATCAAACCCAACAAAAATGTAAACAGCTCAGCCCATCTGTATAAAAGAGAGAGGAAACTTCTTCCAGGCAATGAGATCTGGCAGAGTGGAATCAGGGTCTCTTACACCTTTATAAGCAGGTTCCTTTAATCATCCTTCTTGCTCATCATCTTGTTAATTTATGGAGTATTTCCTAAGGCTTTCAGTGCAGAGATTTGCTTTTAAAGCATCAAGTACTTCTTTATTCACTTGCAAGGATTTATTAAACATCTACTCATGCAAGCTGTTCTGCTGAGCACTGGAGATTCAGAACT
Organism: Cheracebus regulus; assembly: GCA_963574635.1. Classification (NCBI taxonomy): domain Eukaryota; kingdom Metazoa; phylum Chordata; class Mammalia; order Primates; family Pitheciidae; genus Cheracebus; species Cheracebus regulus. The sequence goes on along the minus strand of CAUYQU010012625.1, from coordinate 36,752 downwards.
GAATAAAAGAACAGCCCCCAAGTTTAAAGATCCTACTACCAAATAAAGCCCCTGAACTGCTAGGATTCTTGGTTGGTTTCAAGGATAAATTCTTGTCAGATTCTCAGTCTGACTGTAATGGGGTCAAGAAAGTGAAATCTTTGTGTCTGTACCTGAGCAGAAAGAACTCACCCGCTTATATCAGAGAGATCAATGTTGGGGGACAGAGCTGATGCATTTTGGAAAGGTCTCAAGTAGTCTGGAAGACAGGTGCATAATCAGTAACAGAGATTGACATAACTTAAACTTCTTCTATTAAGGTCATAAACATAGGAGAGCAGGGAGATGGGACAGAGCAATTGAAATTGGAATATAGAATGTCGTTGCTACCTGAAATGCATTCCACCGGGGTCTGGTGTGAACTGAATTGAAAGTGGTTTGAAACTATGCAGTTGCATCACAGTTCATGACCTCTATTGGGAAGCCCTTGGGAGGAACCTGGGATCGAATCTGTCAATTAAAATCCTTCCTTCTATCCTAGAAGTAGGCCATCTGGGTCATCCTGAGAGTTTCTACTGTTGATGAACTTCACATCCTAACTGCTTTCTCTCTAAATTACTACCTCCCTAGGGTAGAAGTTGTAGATCCCTAGATGCATATGAAACTTACTTAAGCAATGAAGTGACTTCCTGCAGGTCACCTTAGGAAATCCTGAAGGATAAGGGTCTAAGCTGGTGGCAAAACCTAGGGTTAAGCCAAGTTGCTTAAACTGTATCCACTCATGTGGTTGCCATTCCCTCTCAATTTTGTAATGTTTGAGTGCTAGATGGATAGAGGAAGCCTAAGTATATTAAGACACATTTAGTCTTATAATCAAATAAAATTTCAAAGAAAACTAAGAAGACCCACATTTATTACATTTTGGTCATTATTATACATGTGACAATAGTCATGGTGATATTTTCTGCCAGTTATTCTAGTTAGTATTACTTTGATATAGCCAGACCAGTTTTAAGTTCTCCATTCCTTTTGTTAGTTTTCCAGAATCCATAAAACCAGTTAAGACAAATTGTCAAGATCCCTAAAGGAGGCCTGTCAAATAAAACCCTCTGTCCAACTGAGTGCTAAGGAAGGTAAGAATTAAAGCAAGAAAGTAAAGAAGATGAGAGTTCAAAAAGCCAGCTTTATGACTCCTAAAGAATCACTTGGAGTATGTGTTTAATCAGACGTTCCTACCTAGTCACAGGCTGTGCTAGACCAAGGCCCATTCTCTGTGGGTTGGGGTGATAGATGTCAGGGTAGCTCTTAGAGGAATACAAAAGAACCAGGAGATAAAGAGAAGAGCTGAGCATGTCCAGTTTATTCCTTTAAATTTATCCTTTAGGCAAGTCAGTCCCTTAGATCATGGGTGTTACATTAAATAAGCTCCCACCATGTGGAAAACTTCATCAAAAGCAGAGGAGCGTTCCTTTTAATGCATAAACAGTTCTTTTCATATTTTATACAGTTTAATCCTCTGTTTATATACTGATTCAACCACACTATCATCCAAAGACATGATCTTGGATTTAAAACAACTGTGGACCTCCTCTATCCACTATTATCCCCTCTTCTACCCCTGTTCCTCCTCTGCATGAACTAAATCTGGTCACTGGGATCATGCTTCTTGAGGTTCTCTTCTGTATTTATTTTAAATTATTTGATTATATTAAATCTCATTTAATGCTACTCATTGGGATTGTAGCTTGTCATATGCTAGTCATTTTATATACATTATCCCAATTCATCCATAACAAGCATTAGGAGTAGGATTTATTCTCATTTATAGAAGCCAAAATTGTCTTTTAGAGAGGGTTATTTATCCATGGTTAAAGAGATAGTAAGTAGTAAAAACAGAATTCTAACTTGTGTTTCTTCACTCCAAAATCCTATACAAGGGCTGTGACCGAAAAAAGCTGGTAACCCCAAGTACTTACTTCTGTGGTTTTGGTAATGTTGAAGGCTGGGTCTGAAACAGAGGTGAAATGCATCTGTCATGTTCTATAAAGTGAGCAAGGCTATGTTAGTATTTCTTTCCTAGGAAAGGAATGGTGAAGAGCATAGTTGGGTATTGAGCTCTCTGAAAAGGGAGAGGAAAGGTAAGAGAAAAGGCACTTACATCTTTAATATAGGCATCTGTCCTCCTAACCCCCCACTCTACATAGAGAGAAGTTAAAAGCTAGACGGCTACAGCATTAAGTTTTCTAGCTTTCCTGCACATAGTAGGATGTGGACTTGGAAGAGGCTTGATTTACCTTTGGGTGGGAGCCCTGAGGCAGAGAGAGTCAGGTGTGTAAACAGTGAGTTGCGAAGCTTCTTGACCTACTGTTTTCAGGCATGGTTCTCAATCACTGACTCCAAAAGGCCTCCTCCCTTTTAGGCTCCTCTTTCCTTTCCCTCCTCCAGGAAGGACAGAGGGTTTTATTTAACAGGCCCCATTCAGGGTCCTGACAACTTATCTTAATGGTATTTATGGATGCTGGAAAACAAACAAAAAGAGTGGAGAACTTAAAACTGATCTGGCTATATCTAAGTAATACTAATTAGAATAACTGGCAGGAAATATCACCATGACGACTGCCACATGTATAATAATGAACAAAAATGTCATAAATGTGGATCCTCTTAGTTTTCTTTGAAATTTTATTTGATTATAAGACTAAATGTGTTTTTTTTTTTTTGGAGACAGAGTCTTGTTCTGCCACCAGGTGCCAGGCTGGAGTGTAGTGGTGCAATCTCGGCTCACTGCAACCTCTGCCTCCCGGGTTCAAGCAATTCTCCTGCCTCAGCCTCCTGGGTAGCTGGGACTACAGGTGCACACCACCATGCCCAGCTAATTTTTTTTTTGTATTTTTAGTAGAGATAGGGTTTCACCATGTTGGCCAGGATGGTCTCAATCTCTTGACCTCATGATCTGCCTGCCTCGGCCTCCCAAAGTGCTGGGATTACATGCTTGAGCCACCGCGCCCAGCCAACTAAATGTGTTTTAATATACCTGGGCTTCCTCTGTCCATCTAGCATTCAAACATTACGAAATTATGAGGGAATGGCAACCTCAGGAATGGATACAGTTTAAGCAACTTGGCTTAATCCTAGGTTTTGCCATCAGTCTAGACCCTTGCCCTGTGAGATTTCCTAAGCTGACCTGCAGGAAGTTACTTCATTGCTTAAGTAAGTTTCATAGGCTCCAAGGGATCTGCACTTGCACTGCTAAGAACTCATCACCCCATGGTCAACAAGGGATTCTCTGCAGTTAGTGGAGGAGGAGAAGGACAATAAAGTGAGTATTCTATGTTTCTCTTTGGGGGAGTAGGCAGCTGTGCACGTGCATATCTGTTTCTGAGGTTACATGATTTCCTGATTATCTTTGTCTCTGGAGTAGAATGCTTTCCTTCACTTTCTTCCTAGTGAATAATGCCATAAACATCTTTTACTTTCATCTCTGGAAGCCTTGTGTGTTCCACTCCATCTACACCCATGTCCCAAACCTCTAATCAAAATATTAAGGCAACCTGTCATTCAAATCCCATCTACCTGCAGCAGTGCCCTAGACAAAGTCATCATGTTGACTACCATGTGCACAGCAGGTTGCTTTTTGATTTAGGAGACACTTGAAATTGTTGTAGGTTAGGAATAGTGTGCTGGTAATGACTACTTTTCTTCTTTCCTGATTATCTGGATGTCTGAGAAGAATAATGAACATCTCACCCAGAACTATAGGCAAAAACCTACACCTCTGGTGTGTGAATGACTAAATATTTGGTGGAGACTTGTGGGATACAGTGGTGAGTTATTGGCTTGTTATGTAGTGTGGGCCTGCGTCACACAATCAAATTCTTAGTTGAAGAGAGATGGCAAAAGGAGATTTTAGAATATTATTAACGATGTTTCTGAAACACTTAGGATTTCTCATGACAGGGAAATATTCCCAGGTTTCTGGTTCATTGGTAATTTGAGTTTGCCTTTATAGATTTGCTCATTTTTCTTATTAACACTAAAAAGTAAAATAAATAAAATTAAAGCCACAAAAATTCATTCTCTTTGTTTCTGTACTGCCCAAGAATGCCATGTAGTAAAAACTCCAGGAACCTTAACTTGATTTTAAATTCTATCAATAAATGTAAAAAAGGAAAAGAAAACCACATTTATTCATTTTTCTCACTTTTTGTCCATCTTCTTTAAAACAAAAGTGGAACTGCTGACAAGATTCTGTTCCATTGGTTTCATTCTTAGTTGGGATAAAGAAGGAGTCTGTCAGTCCTTTCTTTAAAATTGTACTTTTGAGACATTCATGTTGTTCATGAAGTAATTAAGAGTTTTGCCCTTGAACTGATTCCAAAGCAGGAACTCATTTATAGGCTTCAGTATGAATATGTAATCCACATGTCCTTGAGTTTGGCAGGACCATTGAAAAAGAACCAACATGTTATATGTGATATATTTTTTGTAAGGCACATTAGTGCCATGTATTAGATTGAAATGGGCAGGTGATTCCAGCCTAAAACATATAGTTTGATGAATGTAGCTACAAATGTGGAAATTTGATTTGTGTTTAAGTTTCCCTATCACTAAAGAATAGTTTGACTCAATTTTCTTTGTGTAATTGCAAAGAATTGTTTGTGGTAGGGAAAAATCCTTGAACTTGCCAGAGGGTCTTTTTGCCTTTTCTATTAATAGCTCACATTTCTTGAGAGCTAATATTGGCTAGCCCTTGTGCTACATACATTGGTGCACTGGTAAATGTTTAGGAACTGGCTCTCAAAAATAGTTCCAATTTGTGGCCTTTGCTAGTTTCTGTGGTGTAAATACTCCCACCATCGTCAGTTTCAAGCCATGAATGTGCTGTCACTGAAGGGGGTTGGGAAGTTAGGAAGACATGCTACCAGTAGGCTCTTATGGACAAATAGGAGTCAACTTCAAAACAACACTGGCTGGATGGGTACATGTGCTAACTCTTAATGCAGCTCTATGATTTAGATACTGTAACTGCCACATTTCAAAGATGAGAAAGCTGAAGCACTGAGAGAATTAACTTGTCCAAGTGACAAAGCTGGTAAGTGGGGCATCTAGGATGGGCACACAAATAAACTGACTTCAGAGTTCATGCTGGTAAACACTCCGCAATCACCTTCAGCCTTGGTAGTGGTTTCACCTCCAGTTCAGAAGTTTGGTGGACATATTATTTATTGATATGAGGTCATTGAGTGTGAAAATTATAAAGTAGAAAATTGTATTAATCTGTAATTCATCTATATTTTTGTATCTTTGCATGTAAGTTCATTTGTAAATTATTTAAGATAATGGTTGTAAGTGGTCATCATATGGGGGCTAAGATTGTATCCATTTTGGGGAATATGTCTTAGGGTAAGTAAAAACCATCTCAAGAGTGAGTGTTCTAGTAGAAAATGGAGGGTGGAGAGCCCCTGTGGACAGATGAGGGATGATGGGTAGGGTCTGCCAGCAGGGACTGAGAGCCCAGGTTCCTGGCTGTGAGTCACATGTTACCTAACTGGAGCAGCTTTCTGGACCACTTCTACCTCGATTTTCTAGGAGTGCCTCTATGTGTCTGCTCATCTTCCCATAATCCCCAGAGAGTAGCTTGAACTCAGCATCTCCTAAGTGCGGATGTCTCCATCATTTGAGCTATGAACCCCAAGTAAAGGTAATATGCCCTTCAGTAACCTCTTGATGTTGAAATTTTGTTCTTTAGGTAGAGACTTAAGTATGTAGGAATGAATTATCTTTTCTAAGGAAGCCTTGACTCTGATTTAGGTATAAGATTCTGTTACCAAGAAAATTATAACTAACTAATTACTATTTATTTAACTTTCAAACTCAGGGCACCCACAATGGTATCTATTAGGTTGTTGCAAAAGTAATTGCAGTTTTGCCATTACTTATTTCTTTTTTTCTATTGCTTTCTTTCTTTTTTATCTTTTTTTGTCTTTTTTTTTTTGCTATTCCTTTTAATGACAAAAACCACAACCACTTTTGAACCAACCTAAATACATATTTATGTAAATATATATTAATATATAAGTATAATTCTTATGTAATGTATGTAATTTGTAATTCATATGTGGCCTGAAGGAAGTTGCTTCCCATCACCTCTAGTACTGTTTATAAATCATCTATTTCATATGTGCTATTTGAGCATTGTGCAGTCTACACAAACAGAAAAAAAATAGGCTTTTCTTGGTAGCTCCACACCTCTCCTGCTGCCCGTCTCCCCTGCTTCATTCACCTCATGCCAAACAAGCACCAAAACCACTCACCTAAGATCTTTGTGTCTGGATCGGACTTCATAGTGAGTCAAAGGGGCTTACATTCTCCAACAACATTAGTAACTTGAAATTGAGATGTAATTTTTGGTATTATCATTCACAAAAAAGCCTTGTTGCAATTTCCTCCAACCTAAACTCTAGTTTACTTTCATTTTCTTTGTTTTCAGTTTCTATTTTCTATCCCGAGAAAGTTCTTCTATTTCATTGTCTGTTTTTCTCTGTTCACCTGCTGCCAAAGTCAGCTCCAGGCACCATTCTCTTCAAACTAAAGTCCCATTAATGTGTTCTGAAAAATACTGACCTTTTCCACCCTCCTCCACTTGCCTTTAAAGGGTGAATTCCGGGCCATGCAGAGCGTTCGTTCTCACCGATACGAGATATGCCCATGTGCACACACCCCCGACCTGTGCCCACCAGCCAGAACCAGCTCACTTTGATTCTGGTAACAATTTGATTTGATTTTTCCTTTTCACACAGGATACGTGTAATTCTAGGATTTTCTCAAATGCAGTGTGGTTATAGATGTAGTGAGTATATAGAAGGTGAAATTATTGCTTAATATGATTGTTCAGCCATGCAGTCTGTTTTGTCCTTCAGAGGCTCCATCTTGTTTTTATCTTTTAATTTCAATATCAGTTTTATTGTTTAAATTAATCCCATTAGTGTAAGGATGGATTTTATGGAATAGAGATTATAGAATTACCTGGTAACAAGAACCTGTGTTCAGGTGTGTTCAGAGGGTGGGTGCCTTTTGTAAACAGGCCCAAACAAACTTGGATAGGCTTTTGGGTAGATATTAGTAGCCCCCTAATAATTAGAGGGTATAATGATTAGCTATTATCATACTAATAATAATATACATACATACACATCCTTGGCACCAGGTTGTAATGAAAGCAAGTCTTAGATTAAATTTTTCCACTCATGCAGGTGCTTATTAGCAAGCACAGTTATAACACTTGTTCTGCAGGTGAATGAAGCCACAGTTCTGTCCTTTTTGGTCTCCCAAAACATCTTGCAGGTAAGGTTCACTTGATGCAATGCAGCCCTATTTCAGTGTCAGGAATCAGTAAACTATTGGGAAACCAAAAATCTGCCAACCCACTGCCTGGGCACAAGATGTTTAGTGATTAAACTACAGCTATAAGGCTCATTACATTTTGATACTGTTTTCATGTATTAATACATGTAGGGGAGTGTCCCAATCCACCTGTTTGGAATCCCTCTAATTTCATCTATGGTAACCCATTTCTAGAATCTGTTATACTAATTACAAGCCACTAATTGCACCCTGAGAACTCTTTTCAGCCTTTATTAAACCACTTGTCAAAGCCTCTGGTGTTGATCAGAGATAACGATAGCTGAAGGCTTGTAGTAGTTGCCTGTGATTACATGGTGGTTAACTATCCCTGGAGTATAAATTTCCAATAATGGTAACTGTAGTTAGATTGTAGTTTAACAGTTATAAAATACCATGTTGTAACCAAACAGGAGTTTAGAAGGAAATATCCTTTGTCCCAAGATATTTAAGATTTTGAATGTTCTTTCTAATCACAGGACATCATTATTCCTCCCCTCCAAAGGATATCTCCAAGACTACAGAGAAACCGTGATAGTGTTCCTTTTTCTGCAGCACAAGATTACAAACAGAAATAGAATACACAGTTGGAAATGAACATGAATGAAGCCAGTCTGCTTTGATAGAGATATATCTTGGATTAATTGTGATGAGTTAGACCTTAGAACTTTCTAAAAGGATAGATACTCACCTTTATTTATTTATCTTTTTGGTCTATCAACTTTGCTTCCTTAAAAAATGAACTAAAAAGAATGCTAGAAAAATGTAAAAAATAAATCCCTAGAGACTTCTATGTGGTTCCTCTGTATTTTATTTCTTTTAAATTCAGTGTGGTAAATATTGTTTATGATATGCAGACCAAATAAAATCCACAGCAATTTGAAACTCTGCCCACCATTAAGTGTGGGTTTTTTTTCCTGGTAATTTTGTGCCTCAATTCAGACAAACTGATGGCTTGTTCCATTAAGGAGAAAAAGACAAATAAGGGGAATAGGTAATTAACCTTCCTAACCAACCTGCAAAATAAAGTGTATATGGAAACTATGGTTCTTAATTAGCCAAGGACAATGGGAAAGCAAGTTTATGCAAGGCCACTTGAAAATTGGTTACAAACATGTCTGCATTTTTACGTTATTTAAGTTAGATGGCAAATTAATATTTCTAATTAGGAGCTCAGCTCAATGGTAAAAATCTTCATATGAGTTCCTTTGGAATGAGTTAATAATTTTGTTGATACTTGTGTTCTAGAGAAGTGAGTTCAAATTGTGATGTATAATATTTTAAAGGTAGATTTGAATAAATGGCTTCCTGTCAGTCATGGTGGACTGCTTATGCTTGCATTTTCTGGCTGCCACATCTTTGAACATAATTCCCCTTGTCCTCATTGTCCTGTTCTCTTACTGCTCTTTCCCTGACCTCTCCAATCTTAACTATATAACTTTTATTGTGATAAGCCTGTGAGTTCTTCAACGATAGGATGGTGAAGCCAGGGAGGATATTTGCATTTGGATCTGGATTCATTTGGGATCTTGGTAGTAGGATGGGAAGGACATACCCAGTTGCTAGTACTGGGAAGTCAGTAAGTGTGGCATGGTAAACACGGTACCTAGTAAGGAGGAAAATTTAAGGTAGCTCATGATGTAGGGCTAGAAAGGATATAGCCTTTGTGCTCAGCAGCCCTAGCCTTCTACACCATTGAAAGGCATCACTAATTGATCATGATATTCTTTTTTTTTGAACCTGAACGTCACCTTGGACTTCTTTTCAACAAAGTGTTCTAGTCAGCCAGTACACTTAAATGAACTGATCCTTGTAGTCTAACTGGGCAACTCAAATAGCAGACAGATCTAGGTGTTAACAAATCACAGAGCAGGCAATATCTGGAACAGCAGTCAGACAGTTCATAGGCATCGTTGCTAAGAGCAAGCTCTTGGTCACCAACTAGCCTGGAATGCTAGTCCTTTGGAGAGTGACGAGCAAAAGCAAGACATGATGTACCTGTTAAGGTAACAGGATGTGGGAAGGTTACCAAGATGGGGAGCAGGACAGAGTTCCAGAAATGGGCTATCAAGTGCAGACTGGCACTCAAGGAGAAAGAAAGGTCATCTTTATCAGGCCTGGGGAGGGTTAGCTGCAAGGAGAGCTTGATGTTATTCCCTAGAGTGATTGGGGCAAAGAGGGAAGGGAGGGAACAGTCTTCATTGGGTATCTGCTGTGTGCCAGGGACTGTTTAGTGCTTTACAGACTTGATCTTATTTCAGAGGCAGCTTCTGTAACCCCTTCTGCCTCAGAGTAGGTTCATTCCTGGTCTAGATCCAGGCCAACCTATAGAGACATAGCACCAGGCCAGAGCCATCACCTGCCACCTACTCTCTTATTAGTTGTCTTTTAAAATCCTCAACTGTATTTTAAGCTCTCAAGGAAAGACACCAGGCCTGCTGCTTCTTTGTATTCTCCTCAGGGCCTTACTTGTCTTAGGTACTTGATAAATATTTAATTGATTGCTATATCCTGGTACATGTGGCATCTGCTTTAGAAGAAAAGTATTTCTGAGGATTGTGTCTCAAAGCATATCTTTGTGAGATGAAATCCTGACTTGTCCTTGCACATCAGTCTCATATAGTCATTGTCTAAGTAGATAACACCAGTAAGAAGTAAACTGCAGATCTCAATATGTCTTAAGTAATTAGACAGAATTCAACCAATGGGATGTTTTTCATACTGAAACTCTACGTGAAGAAGAGTCTGGGCTGCCAACTATGAGGCCTAAGAAAGGAAACACAGTACCAAATTCTCACTACCTCTGTAGGATGAGACACCAAGAATCCCAGGTATGTCCCCACAAACCCCCCGTTCACCTCAATGTGCCTTTCGTTTTGTCTGAAACTCCTATAGTACTTACTTGTACCTTTGAGCTAAGCCCATAGGGTATATGTTAAAATATAGTTAGCCTCTGGAGGATTTACATTAGACCACTATCAGTCTTCTGTTTTGCAAGATCAAAATGATGATTCTCGGCCAGTTGTGGTGGCCGCCTGTAATTTCAGCATTTTGGGAGGCTGAGGTGGGTGAACTGCTTGAGCCCAGGAGTTCAAGACCAACCTGGGCAACATGATGAAACCCCATCTCTACAAAAAAATACAAATATTAGTTGGGAGTAGTGGTGTGCAGCTGTGGTCCCAGCCTCTCAGGAGGCTGAAGTAGGAGGATCTCTTGAGCTCAAGAGGTGGAGATTGCAGTGAGCCAAGATTATACCACTACACTCCAGCCCAGGTAACAGAGTGAGACCTTGTCTTGAAAAAAAAAAAAAAAGTGACACTCTTTCTCTAAGGTCTGTCCAGTTGAGCTTTGCATTGCAAAATAATTTGAGAGAAAATTGTGTCCAAATGAAAAATATTAACCCTAAAAAGTCAAGCCCAATCGTAACTGGATTTTTTCTTGGGTGCTGGTGAGGCACAGCTCCCCCGAAAGAATGCTGTGGGTTCTTGGCCTCCAATCTCTTAAAGAATAAGTGATGGGACCACTGCAGGTGCGCCGTATGCTCATAAAAGTAAATGTCGGACCCACGAAGTGTTGCAGAAAGGTGATTTTATTTAGGTAGAGAAAAGAGAAGGAAAGGAGAAGAAGAGAAAGACTTCCACGAAGAGTGTGGAAGGGGATTCCAGAGGGGAAATCCCAGAGGGGAAAGGGAGATCCCACCATGTGGGAGGGGGTTCCAGAGAGCTGGAAATCCAGCATGGGTGAAGGAGCAGGGGATTTATCCTGGGAGACATTCTCACCTTCCCAAGTTCCTCTGGCCAATGAAAGGAGTTCCTTTAAACTTCTGCTCGGGTGACTGACTCTTAGTTTCTTCCCACAACCGCGGAATTCAAACATAAACTGTTAAATCTCCAGGCTGGAGACAGATGGCAGGGGGCCATGGCGCTGGGAAATCCTTGCCCTTAAAACTACTCCCCCTTGTGCATGCGGAAAGAGAGCACATTCCCTCACAATCACTATCCATAGGGGCCATCTCCCTTCAGATATTCATATTGGATGCTGACACATGCAAGTGAAATAGCATGTGCTTTGGAGTTAAATGGTATGTTTACTAGGTCACTGACTTCTTTGGATAAGGTAATAAACCTCTTTAATTCTCAGTTTATTCATCTCTAAAATGAAAATAACAATGCCTGCATACATGTTTTCATAGGGATCTAAGATAATGCTCATAAACTACATAATATGTAGTAGTAGATGCTCAGTGAAGTGTGGATGTTATTACTGCATTTTAAAATTTGTTTTTGGAAAGTAGGAGATAAACTGTTTCTTACCCATCTTTATTATTTTCTGACCTTTTCGTTATCCAAAAAAAAAAAAAAAAGAACCAACAAACAAAACATAAAATAAAACATAAAATCATTGTGATGCATTGTATTTTTAGTATCTTTATCCATTGATTATGCAAGTATTTATCATTTATTATTTTATCACTGAGGTAACATATACCATAATATAAGTGCAAATGCAAATATACTATAGGGGTTACAGCATTTTACCCAGGCTGTCAGGGAATTTAGTTGATAGACAAGGTAAAAATGAGCCTTTGATGGACAGATACTATTGAAAGAAGCAAACCTGTGTCTTAGAAGACACAAGAAATCCAAAATGCAAATATTGAGGATGTCTTCCTACCACACCCCCACCCCTGCCATGTCCTTCAACATTATAGTTTTAAGTATTTGTTCTAGCTCTCAGTGACCTTTCAATCCTGATATTCTTATTTAGATGTTTAAATATTCTTATTTCTCTCATATCTCTTAACAACCATGACCAATCATAGTGAGATGTACAAAGACAATCCTAATCCAACAGTATCTTGGCACGATTAGCTTCAGGGAAAAATATTAATTCATGATAAAAGCCTGCTGTGTTGTATGTAAGTGTGTGTGGCCTTAGTCACTACAGAACTGATTAATATTCTGCAAAAATATTTTTACAAGCTCAGTTTCAGTTACTATAATCATGGCAATAATTTTTCACACCCTGGCACCTATTGAATTAGCAACCAAGTTCTTTTTTTGAGCCATTATTCAAATGGATTCCATCTGCATTCAAATTAATCTTAAGATCATAGAAATTAACAATGGGAAAGGTACATTAAATCACATAGTCCATTTCTCTGCTAGGGGAGAATTGATCTGTACATTATAATCTCTAGTGCTTTGTCTGGTGTGTTTTAAATGTCTCAGATAAGTGTTATTCTGATTCTGGGTGGTCATCTCATAAAATTTCAGGGGAAATTCTTTTTCGTAGCCTACTGGGTGTGTGTGTGTGTTTGTGTGTGTGTATGGATTTTCTGATGTTGTGCAATTTGCCAGTACTCAGAGCCTCTAAGAATCAGGCAGTGAATTTTCCAGAGGAGAGCGTGTGTGTGTGTGTGTGTGTGTGTGTGTGTGTGTGTGTGTTTGTGTGTGGTGTATATGCATGCAATGAAGGGGTTTAGGTGAGTCATGATGAGAAGGAGAGAAAGAAAAAATCAGGGCAACTTGAGAAGGATGGTATCTTTGATTGTATTTGAGATTCGACAGTTTTTGCTTTCATTTAGTGAAAACAGCACTGAAAAATGTGGATGAGTCTGATGCCAATTTGAGTAGTAATTATGACATTTTTAATGAGGTCAAATATCTAGAAGCCAAGTGAAAAATTCTTTAACTTAGGTTATATATTCTTAATCTTACATATGGATGCTGTGTAAGTTATGGGCTCTAAAGTAGAAAGTCAGAGTCTAGGCATTCTAGTGTTAATTATTTTTCTTTCTAATTCAGTTGCAGCCTTCCAATTAGACAGTCAGATAAAGAGGTAGATAGACAGAATAGTCATCCATACTTACCATAAAGCTTGAGAATCAAAGCATTATTAGCATAGTATAAACTCTGCCTTGATTGTTATTTAACAAATGTTCCCAGTTTTCTTATTTATAAAATAAGATAAACAGAAGTGAACAAAACACTTCAAAAATTTTAGGGCATAGTATAAATGTTAGGGCATAAAATATAAATAACAGCAAAAATAGTAGGAGATAACCCAAATTATATGATTAATAACACATTCATTATTAAAATTAAATGAATTTAATAGAAGAGGGAGAAAGAGTTTTACCTAGAATTGACATGAAAAGCACAAGGATTCCTTCTTTCAGAATCTCATGGAATATAAGGATCATAAAGGACTTTAAATGTATTCACCATCTGTTGTGTTGCTTGAATTTCAACTTTAACATCCAGGATAAGTAGCTGTTCCACTCTTGCTTGAACACCTTCTGTGATGAAAAAGTCATTAGTACTCAAAGCTTCAGTTAATAGCGGTTTGAAAGTTCTTATTTCCATTGAGACTCAAACTCTGCCTCCTCAACACTTTCACCCGTGGTCCTATACTTAAGGGTCATACAAAACTAATCGAATCTCTCAGAACAGCTCTTCACGTTGTTGAACACAGTTGTCATTGCTCCTTGCCTCCACCCTCTGAGTACTCCCACCTCCAGTTTCTTAAACTGATTCACTCTTTCCCAGACACCATTGCTCCCTCTGCTTGTTTTGCACATGACTGTCTTAAGTGGTGGTTCCAGGCAAGCCTATTCTTCACAATCTTTATGAAATGCATTCCTTCAGGGTCTGGAACATAGCAGGGACTGATATATATTTGTTACATGGAAGAGCATATTCTAGCTAACCTCATAGAATGTGCATCTAGTATTGTAAACCTCAGTTTAGAAAAACAATTTCTTCAATACCTCTCATGTCATTTTCTTCCCAAGTCTCAGTCCTCATTAGAAGAGGTGAACACATCATTTTTGCTTCTAACTCCTTCAGTCTCTCACAAAGTGATCTACCTTTTTTGATAAGTCAAAAGCACACCAAGAATTACTTCAATTAATTCCTCTTCTCCTACTCTCCAAAAAAGGAAACCAGTTTGCATTTCACACATACAGAACTCTCTCAATTGCTAGCTAAAATGTATTGAGCCTTTACTTTGCACCAACTACAAAGCCCTCCTGTAACCTCTGAGAGGCCATGTGTACATTTTACTGCAGTGACATGATAGTATTACTTTTCATACTTTGCACAAGGACTTTATATAGATGAGGCTGCAGCTCATCTATATAAAGTCCTTGTGCAAAGTATGAAAATGTTCCCTCTGTGGTAGACTCCTAGAAAAGTCCTCTCTGCCCTCCAGGAAGCCCCCGCCCTTCTCTCTCAAAAGCCTTAGTGGAATCACTCTTAGACAAGCCAGCAAATCATGTCTGATAACAGAAAAGCTCTTGGAAATAAATGTTTGTTGGTTTAAGAATGATACTGTGAAAAGAAACAAACCAAATGCTAATTAGCTACTTCAAGGGGAATAAGCCAAAATAATTTAAATTTAGCCCTGCCTGCAAAGTAAGGCCACTTTGCTCAGGCATGTACAATTTTACATAGAAAAATATTAACAGAGTCCTCAAGGGTGAGGAAGGTTAGTAATTTGAAACTAGACCTGCTGTGCTTCCTGATGCTGTTGAGTCCACTGACTACCAAATTGCTATCCTTGCCTTTTCAGTTAAGTGTTGCTGTACAGACAGAAGGTGGAGAAACCACCCCAGCAGGTTGCCTGCTGCATGGTGATCCCAGCTTTCCATCCCAGATATTTGTTTGGTGATGAAAAGCTGAGCTCATAAAGAAGTGGAGAGTGCTGGAAGAAAGAATTAACACATCCCTCCCAGGGATGCCAAATGTTAGATCAATCATGTCTTCCAGCCACTGCAGTGATTGCAGAGTATGAGATGTTAATTTATGCACAGTGCCATCAGGAGCCTGGGAAGCAAGTTCTATAATCTGTCTGATTCTTCAGCCAATGTAGCTGCCTCTCTGTAACCTTTGGGCTCTTGGCAGGTGCAGCCTCCCTGACTACAGTGGCCACCTATGGGATCTGCAGACCATCTCTTAACTTTCTTGTCCCTTTCCACATTCTCCAGTGTTTCTTCCTCCTTCCCTATCCAAGTCTGAGGTGCTCTGGTGGTAGGACAATAAGGAAAACTTTGCAGTCACATGGAACAATTGCTGACCAACTGAAAATACATTTCTACAACCTGCAGGGAAACAGTGGTGTGCATAAAAATGAAACAGGTTTATTTCATGTGGTTTTGAAGAGGCCTTTTGGAACCATGGAAAATAGCACCCAGTTTTGCAGTATTGGGAAGTTGACCTTGCAGTTTGTATGTGGCTATCTAACCCCTCCTCAACCCACCCCAAAAAGCCTACAGTCTGTCTTTTTTTGTGAAGGCTGATGGGGAAGAGGTAATGGAACCATCAGCAAGAAAGCCAGAATTTACCCCCTAGCAATATGAATAATTGGACGTTCTTAAATGGAAATTGGCATGGTTAGAGATGATGTAACATTTGTTGCTGTAAAATGGAATGTCCCCAGCAGCATAGGTAGCTTTAATTATTCCTATTCCAGAGCTTTTATAAAGCCAGTGATAAACTATATTTTGTAGTATTTTTGTGGCAGATGCCCTGGATGGCTAAAAAAAATCTGTAAAGTTATCTTTCTAGACAGAGTGAGAAGGCTCAAAGAGCAGTGCTTTGTGCTGAATTGCAAATGTAATAAGCCAAAGGTAATTTTCATTTGCTTTTTGTTTGTGTTCTAGTTCACAAGATCTAGGACACTTTGTAGGACTGAGCCATGTGTTTGATCTTGATGAAGTGCTCTGTTCATTTTGTTATTCATTTCCACATCTCTGCAGTGTCTCTTATTCAGAGAGACTGGGAGGGAAGATGACCTGACAGGAGTTTGGAGAAGAGGATGAGAAAGTTTCTTGGTCTGGTGTGTGGAAAGGTCAGATTGAATGAGGGGACCTTTCTGGTAGACCTCTTATGCTGATGGCTCCTGTCACCCTATGAGAGCTTGGACAAGTTTCATGGCTCTAGGTCATGGAGGAGACGTTTGTGCCATTGTTTCCAAGGCTGGTTGATTCTTGATGTGAACCTGCCATCATGGTTCAGTGATTATTCACAGGCTCACAGATGGAAAAGCCCAGCTTCCAGGGACCATCTCTGCGATGTGTCCAAATTCATATTCTCTAATTTCTAAGCCACGTTTCAGTAGAAGCCATCTTTGAGCATACCGTATCCATTTTAATGCACTACACTCACTTGTCTTCTCAGTAAGGTGTTTTACACAGTACTCTGGTACAGCAGTACAAACATCTGTGGATTGTAAGAAGTGCAACCCACCTCCAAGGCTCCAACCTGGCTTCAGCTAGGACTAGTTCATCACTGAGGCCTAGACACTGTGCATTTCAGTTTCACTCTCTTTCTTTGCGTTGCTCTAAATCTCCGTGTATTGCCTCTCTGTCTCACTGTGATGTCTGTGCTCTGGACTTTCCTCTGGGTCTTTCTACCACTCTGGTCTCCACTGCTTGTGCATTTCATGGCTTATCCCTTCATTCAACACTGTTCTACAAACAGGAAAAGAAATCCTTGTCCTTATGGAGCTTACATTCTAGTTAGAGAAAGCAAGTTAAAAAGAAAATAAGTAAAAAAAAAACCCAAAACACCCCACATACATATCTGTATGTACAGGAGAGTGCTGGTGGTGGGTTAATTTTGTGATACAGTCAGTGCTGCCCCTGTTTCCATACTGAAAAACTCTACTAGGTACCTACCACCTTCCTTCTGGGTAGCCATGGGGTCCACCTTCCTCATAATTTTTGGGTTTATTATTTATTTTTATTTTTTAATGTCTTTATTGAGCTATCACGGACACACACACACACATATATATGTATCAGTTTATCATATATATCACATATAAGTGATATTTATAGCATATATATTATTTTAAATATGCTATATCATGATATATATCATATATATTATTTATATATTCATATCATATATATCATTTATATATGGTGTGCAACTTGATGTTTTGATATACATATACATTATAAAATGATCACCACACTCTAATTAATATATCTATCACATCTAGTTACCATCTAGGTACCATTTGTGTGTATGTATGTCAAGAAAATTTAAGATCTCTTCGCAAATTTCAAGTATGCACTACAGTATTTTTAACTATTGTCCCTGTGTTGTATATTAGACCACCAGAACTTATTCCTCCTGTCTGACTGAACCTTTGTACTCTCTGGCCAACATCATCCCATTTCCTTGTCCCCTAGCCCCTCTTTCTTCTCTTTCTGTGCCTTTTTAATTTCACTTAGCATACATCCTCCAGCTCCATCCACGTTGTCACAAATGGCAGGAATTTCTTCTTTTTTAAGGCTGAATAATATTCCACTGTATAAATAAACAAACATATGGTTGTACGTTCATTAGATTTTCTTTATCCATTTGTCTGTCAAAGGACATTTTGATTGTTTCTGTATCTTGGCAATTGTGAATATTGCTGCAGTGAACATAGGAGTGCAGATATCTCTTTGACACAGTGATTTCATTTCCTTTGGATGTATACCCAGAAGTGAGATTACTGGATCATATGGTAGTCTATTTTTAATTTTTTTAAAGAAACTTCATGCTGTGTTCATAATGGCTATACTAATTTACATTCCCACCAACAGTGTAGCAAGGTTTCTTTTTCTCCACATCTTCACCAACACTTGTTTTCTTTTGTCTTTTTTGATAATAGACATCCTAATAGGTATGAGGTGAAAGCTTGTGGTTTTGATTTGCATTTTGCTGATGGTTAGAGATATTGAGCACCTTTTTGTATGCTGTTGAACATCTGATTTTTTTTTTTCAGAGACGTGTCTATTTAGGTCCTTTGCCCATTTTTAAATTGGGTTTTTGTATTTTTGATACTGAGTTGTATGAGTTCCTTATATGTATTGAATATTAATCTTTTATTAGATATGTGGCTTGCAAATATTTTTTCCCATCCTATGGGTTGCCTTTCATTTTGTTGATTGTTTCATTTGCAGTGCTGAAGCTTTCCCCATTTGTCTATTTTTGCTTTTGTTGCCTGTACTTTTGGTGGATATTCAAAATATTATTGCTAAGACCAACATCAAGAAGGGTTTTCTCTATGTTTTCAAGTTATAGTTTCAAGTTTTATGCTTAAGTCTTTAATTCATTTTGAGTTGATTTTGTGTATGGTGTGAGGGGAGGTTCAATTTCATTTTTTTTTTTAAGAGAAAATAATTTCCCTATTGTGTGTTCTTGGAATTCATGTTGAAGATCAGTGGACTGTAAATGCATTTGTTTATTTCTGGGTTCTCTATTCTGTTGCATTGGTCTGTATGTCTGTTTTTATGCCAGAACTACATTGTTTTGATTACTATAGCTTTGTAAGGAATTTTCAGCAAGTGTGATGCTGGAAGCTTTGTTATTTGCTCAAGATTACTTTGACTATTTGGGGTCTTTTGGGGTTCCATATCCTTCTTGGATTTCTATTGCTTATCCCATTGAAATGTGATAAAAGGGGAAATTTTGCTGAAGATGGAGAGCTGCTTCATTAACACTTTGGAAATAGACTCAGTGTAATAATCTGAAAATCTAGGTTTTTTCCTTTGTCAGAGTCTACATATTTGATTTGGGCTGATTGAATTAATTAATTGCAGCACGGAAATGTTGTGCTCATTACCTGTCACTTCCAAATGGATATACATTTCATACTTATGGTGCTTTTCCATTTAGTAAAATGTTTTTACAAACACAATTTTTTTAGTTTCACAGCAGTTTAGGGTGGCAGGCAGATAAGATAGCATCTTCCCCATGACAATATCACACCCATGAATTCTGGTCCTACTGTGTTTCCCTGAGCATGTTACTTAAATTCATAAAGCTTGTTTCTTCACCTCCAAAGAGTGGGGATTCTAATACTTACATTGCATAGTTCTGGGTGAGGGTTGAATGAAAAAATATAGATAAAGGTACCTATTAATAGATAGTGCCTGACACATCATAGGAATGCTAAATGACAGCTATTATTATAATCATTATTATTTGCAGTTGAGAAACAGGCTCACAGAGGGAAGCAACTTGGCTGCTATGGACTGAATGTGTGAGTTCCCCCAAAATGCATATTGAAAGCCCTATTCTCTACTGTGATGATATTTGGAAGTGGGCTTTTGGGAAGTAATTAGGTTTAGAGGAGATTGTGAGGTAAAATCCCAATGATGGAATCAGTGCCCTTATGAGAAGAGGAAGTGGCCAGAACAAGAGGCAGCTCTCTGCAAACCAGGGAGAGGACCCTCACCTGATATAGAATCTGCCACTACTTTGATCTTAGACCTCCCAGCCTCTAGAACCATGAGAAATAAGTGTTTGTTACCTAAACCCCCTAGCCTACAGTATTCTTGTTATAGCTGCCCAGCCCGAGGTTTTTAATGATGGACTGAAACCCAGATTCAGAGTTTGTTGTTTTTTTCCATGGCAACACCAAGTTTCTGTGACACTGTTGTGTTGTTGTTAATAAACTCTGTGAGACATTCTTATTACATTTTAGACACATAGCCTTTTAATACTATAAAAGTATTAAAGCTCAACAAATAATTAGTGTAACTGATCTTGTGACATGGTGCTCATTTCAGGGAGAAATGAAAACTATAATCAGAGACAAAATGATTTTTTTAGTATTTGGATAGTCTCTTCAGATCCCAAAATGTTATCTATGAACTGGAAAGAGGAAAACACCGAGATAAAGTCAAAGAATGAGAAAGCTTCTGGTGAACCTGGGCGGGTGAGTAAAGAGTTCTCAATGCCTTTCCAATTCACTGGGGAGCTTCATTTACCTGCTCTCAGAGGATATTTTTCTAAGCTATAGATAGGATTTTCCCATCCTGAGGCATCTAGATGAATTAATTCCCTAATTGTGAATGATTGAGATATATTCCCTGGGCTCCTCCCTGAAAGGATTATTGGGATGGATATATTGCTTGAACAAAATTGGCACTAAGAAGTGTTTAAAAACAACTGCAGCACCCACCAGCTTTCATGTACCTTCAAACAAGACTATTTTCTGCAATAAACAAATGTAATGCTGAAAATGTCCTGCATTTCAAATAAGCAGCGCCATTTGCATAGTGCTTTATGATGATGAAGTACTTTTATAAACATAATCTCATTTTAGCAAAATGACAATTTTGCTAAGTAGAAGAGCAGGTGTTTTCCCTGTTTTCGTGGTTGGGAATGAAACCCGTGGAGGGTGATCAGTGTTGCAAACTCAAACCCCATCCGTTATGAGACAATAGGGAGTGGGAGATAATTGCAAAGAAACTGCCTGGTCTGAAAATGCTTAGATCTAAAAATGTGAAAAACCTTGAGCTGGCCTCTGAAAACATGTCTGTGGGTCAGCATGGCCTCTTATTTATGATGTTTCTAAAGTCATAAAGCTTGTAAGTGGCAGAGTTAGGCCTAGCTCCCAGGTTTCTGTCTCTATATTCAGTACTCTTTCAACAACACCTTTACATTAAGTCCCTTGGATTTCTATGAATAATAGCAACAGCTAATATTTATCCATCAGTTTACCATTGTCACTCTGTTCTTCCACCCCCTATTTATTCATTCATTTAAGTCTTGCAACAACCCAATGAGGTGGGTACTGTATTGCACCCATAATGCAGATGAGGATAGTGAAGCCTCAAGAGAGAAAGTGGCCTGCCCATCAATATGTCACATAGTTCAGAAGCAGAGGAGCCAGCATTGGAAGGTGTGCAGGCTGGTTCTAGAATGTATGGTATATGCATAGTATTAGAGGACTGATTTATTCTCTGAAAATGAAAAAATAAAAAAATAGAAAGATCTATCAGCCAGAATCACAGGTGCATTGTCTTCTTGATAAAAATATTGTTTTTACAGTATGGAGTTTTCTCAAAAAACTGAAATTAAAATCACCATGTGATCCAGCAATCCCACTACTATGTATTTATCCAAAGGAAAGGAAACCAGCATGAAAAGGGGTACCTGCATCCCCATGTTCATTGTAGCACTGTTTGCAAAGATGGGGAATCAACCTGAGTGTCCATCAACAAGTGAATGGATAAAGAAAATGGGATACTTGTATACAATTCAGCCACAGAAAATAATGAAATCCTGTCATTTGCAGCAACGTGGATGGAACTGGAAGTCATTATATTAAGTGAAATAAGCCAGGCACAGAAAGACAAATATCACATGTTTTCATATGTGGGAGCTAAAAACATTGATCTCATGGAAGCAGAGAATAGAATGATAGTTACTAGAGGCTGGGAAGGGCATTTATGTGTGTGGGGGTTGTGAAGAGAGGTTGATTGATGAATATAAACATACAGTTAGATAGAAGGAATAAGTTCTAGTGTTTAATAGCATAGTAGTTAATATACTGTATATATTGTATATTTTGAGGGTAGATAGAAGATTTAAAATGATCCCAACACAAATGATAAATGTTCAAGGTGTTGGATAACCTAAATACCCCAACTTGATCATTATACATTCTGTGCATGTATCAAAATATCACATGTACCCCATAAATATGTACGAACATTATCTATCAATAAAATAGACTGTTTTTGAGAAATCTCTTTATGATCTAAAAAGCAAAGTAAAGACTAAACAAGCGCGTTTTTTAGGGTACCAGCTGACTCTGCAAGCATTGTCAAGGCTGCTGCCTGGAATTCAGGACCGTGCAACAGCGGGAGAAGCCTTAAAGTAGCAGGGATGGAAGGAAAATTAACAGCCCTGGGATGGGCATGCTTCTCCCTTTGGTAGGAGATGTGATGAGAGTATAAAGAATATATGTCCTCAAATTAATTTGAATATTTTTTCATATCTTTCCTCTCCTGATCAAATTTTCGACTTTGCTTTTAAATAAAAATTAGAAGAAATGTTTCAATTGCTTATTAGCTATTAGACTTTGGGAGTGTGGCCGAACTTCCCTGCACTCTCGTTTCATCTATAATAATAGACTTATTATTATAATGTGAGGAATACATGTGTATATGTAAGGCACTTAGCATAGTTCCTGGCATCTCCTTTATAAATGCTCAATAAGCATTAGCTGCCATCATTGTTAGTGATTTAAAAAGTGATGGTAAAATCTTAGGACTGGTATATTTCATCATAGTTCAAATTAGAAACACACAAGCTGATCACTTTGGTTAGTGATTTATTTTGTTCTAACTTAAAAATACAAGCAAAACATTTTATTGCATTTCACTGTGCATCAGGTCCTCTGCTGAGAGTTTACATAACCTATGACTGATTTGATCCTAGTGCCAAGTTTAAGAGATAGCTTGGGAAGAAACCAATATTATTTTCATTTGATACATGAGGAAACTGAGGCTGGAGAGGATAAATGATTCTCAGAATCACTTAGCTAATAAAAGGAAAATTAAGACTGTTAATGAAAGCCAGGCTTTCTGACTTAAAACCCAATGCTTTCTCCCAATTCCCACCCTGTCACTCCCCTCGCTTTAATTTTCTCTGCTGATTACCCTGCTGTTCCAGAATTCTGGCTGAACACAATGGCAATCCAAATGCCTTTGCCTGAGGCCTTCAGGCTCTGCTTTTAGCTTTCTTGCTTTACAAATACCTTTTTTAATGCTTAAAAAAGATTTTCTTTCACATTCAAAATTTTCTGTCTTGCAATTTTCCAAATCTATGAATTCAATGTCCTACATTCTATATCTCAATAAAGAGCTGAATGATGGCTATATTGAACACTCTTTAAGGTTTATGCTGAGTAACTTGAAAAATGATAATATTCAAAGAAGATAAATTGAGAACTGGTGGCTATTCAGTCTATGAGAAAGACTTAGAGCACCATGGTATCTATGTGCGTGTCTTAATTAGTGAATGAAATTTTGCTAAATTATGCAGTTGATTAGAACAAAACAGTCAATGGGGTAATTTTTCTTTATGAAATGAAAAATTCACTTATTTTTAAAAGTTACTTTTGCTTGGTCTTTGGTCTCATTTTAGTTTTTTCTTTGCCTTTCCCCTCTCTGGGGCATGTCTCCCTTCCCCAGTCATCCCATTGTCTTAGTCTGACAGTCCCCCTGAATCGACACTGCAGACCGCTGAACAGGTAGGTCTAGCAGTAGTCAAGGCTTGTGTGCACTAGGCTGGTGCTGTGTGCTGCATACTTAGCTGCTGTAAAATAAGTGTGGCAGCTCAGAAGGAACTCCATGTCAGTTGGGTCCAGAGTGGGATGGGGTTAACCTGCTTACATCCTCTTGCTGTAGGCTAAAGTTAGAATTATTTAGTAATATGCACAGTTTCTTATCTGTTCCAATGGGGAGAAAATGCTAAGGATCAGATATATGGGTGAGTCATTCATATATATACATTCATCAAAAAGTTATCAAGGCCTCCTGTGTGTTTCTCTCTAGAATGTAAGCTCTCAAAGCCTAGCACAGTGCCTTCTACAGTTTTCTGCTGAATGGATAAATTAATTACCAAGCAGAGGAAAAACACTGCTATATGGGAGCATGTAATAGGGAGGCTTGATTGCTCAGAGAAGACTCCAGGAGGAAGAGACATGTAAGAGGGAACTCAATGGATGAGTATGTGTTAGTTATGAAGTAAAGAGGTGTGTGAGGATCTGATGCTAACAGGACAGTATTCTCTAGAATCCTCACCATAAGGGCCTCTGAAGGAGGCCAGGATGGGCACAACCAAGCACAGGGAGACACTCCAGAATAAGAGCTACTAGTAATATGAGTATAGAGCTGGACATGGGTAAGAGGTGGCTTGATTTTTTTGTTATGTGCTTGTGTATTTAACGAATTCTAGCACTTACTATGTAGTGCACACTATTCTATATGTTTTATACATTCATTCTTATAACAAAACTGTTTTTACTTCCATTTTACAGATGGGAAACTGAGGCACAAATAAATTAAATAACTTACCCAAGGTCCCATGGTAAGTGGTAGATAGGGCCAGGATGGAAACCCAGACAGCTCAGTTGCATTTTCTTAATCCCTTCACCATGCTAACTCTTGTCAATGAGCAAAAGAGAGGATGAGGGACTTGGGCTTTCAAGATAGGAAAGGCATAGCTACACCTGGACTCCTAGGGGCTATCTTTATACAAATGCAAGGAAGCCTCTACCAAAAGCAGATAGGCGCCTTGCTTTGTGATAATACAGTAATTTATGTTCCTGTTGCATTTACATAAAGAGAAAAAGGTTCATCTTAACTTTTTCTGACCTTTACTATTGTGTGTGAAAAGGAGAGAGAGGGAGAGAGAGAGGGAGAGAAAGAAAAAAACTGGGTATATAAACAGGGGAATTTTTGTTTAGTGTTATGGGAATTCAGCCAGCTTTTTGTTCATTCCTGGAGGGTGATCGCTGCCAAAGCCTGGTCCTATGTTCCTGAAGCTGCCCATTATGAAATCTGGAGTGTTACTTTTGATTTCTATTGCTTCAGACACAATTAGGAACCCCAAGTAAACCTTGAAATGGTGGTAGACAGTGAGAGCCTGGTACAGAGAGAATTTGAGACTCCCTTCCCCAAATTACCTAGATGAAATCTTGATGGACATATCTGGAAAGTTTTAACAAATATAGTTGTAATTATTACCCCAAATAAAGAGTTTGTCTACTTCTGAAATTTCTGGAAATATGTTAAAACAATTTGTTTAGATTTAAAAACTGACCACTTATTTTTCTTATAATCTTCTTTATGTGGAGCTCTTCTATTGTCAGTGAATGTGATCCCTATGATGGAGTCAAGAGGAATTCCATGAAAGGCCAATGTGGATAAACTTCATGAAATGAGCCAGTTGATGGAGCATCGGTCATTCAGGTTTGCTAGGCTGGATTGATAGAATGACCTTCAGTGAAAACAGCATGCAGCTATTGTTTACAATAGATTTTGCTTCTAACCAGTATTTAGTGAGTAGTCCCCACAGCCAATTGTATATTGGCTACTGGACCCAGGAACTCGAGCTCATTTTTCTCTCCCTAAAAGCACTATCATTTCCAGAGGCCAATGTGTGTTAGAAACCTATTTCTAGGGTTGCTTTGTCAGGAGAGGGAGATATAGTAAGAGGTTGTCGGTAACAAACAAAGACATCCTTGACAATAGCGATTTATCTTGCTACCTGCAACATGCACTTTGGTTTGATAGCTGCATGGGCTGGCTGGGATTATTTATCTTGAGCTTACACTGATATATGGAAGTGTGCTCCTGGCAGGCTTCCTTCCTTTCTTCCTTCTCTGCCTGGCCAGTTTCCTTCATTCATTCTGCCATATCAGAGGGCTGTCTGCCAGTGTTGTCCTGGGGAATTAGAGGGGAGGGCAAAT
Organism: Cheracebus regulus; assembly: GCA_963574635.1. NCBI lineage: Eukaryota > Metazoa > Chordata > Mammalia > Primates > Pitheciidae > Cheracebus > Cheracebus regulus. Next base: position 11,099 of record CAUYQU010012625.1, on the reverse strand, counting down.
GCCTAGAAATATCTTAGTAGAAATGATCTTCTTTGCAAGAAGGACTTTATCTAGTTTCTTTTTCCCTGTCAGTTAAGCCTTAGGAAATCAGAGATACCTAGGAGCATATCTAGCATGGGCAGGGAAAGTTGGACTGTGCTTCTCTCTTGCAGTGAATTTCCTTCAAGCAGACTGTCTCTCATCTTTTACATTCTCAAAGAACAGCTTCCTTTATGTTTCCTTCTGCTGCCTGGGCTTGTTCCAGGTGATGTTAACAAGTGACAGGTGCAGGAAGACCTTGGGCAGCAGCTCTTCTATGTTTGAGCCTAGGAAAATGCTGCTCCCTCTCTTAAGAATCTTATCTCCTGCTTACTCCAGACTTCCCCTAGCTACCTCCTGCTGACTATTTACACATTCAACTCAAGGATGACCTTTTCTCAACAGGCCTTGCCTGGCTTCCCATCTTAGACTGTGAGTTTAAAATCTTAGAATTTTTCAGGGTAGTTGAAGGCTGGATAAAGTTATTGTTCATGGGTCCCTGGGCACTGACTGATATCTTCTGCCCCATTCCAACACAAATACATGTGAGTGTATACACACACACACACACACACACACACACTTGCACCCTACCCCAAAAGAGAATGTGACCATATCCTTGCTGGTTTAGTCTACAAATCAGGTGAGCCCAGTGTTTGTAAACAGAATCAGGTTGGCAAGACCGGATGTTGTTCTTCGAAGACTTAACTGGCAAGAGTTTAATGAAGGGACAATTTCCAGCAGTGTGGGTGAGTTTAAGAACCAACAGGAGACAAAATACGCAGGGACTGGTGATGGCAAGAATGGGCAAGGCACAGGAACAGAGCTATTGATGCTTTGAGAGAGGTGTCACTGAGAAAGAGAGCTGTCTAAATGCAGCTGTCTACTGGAAGCCCAGCGAGTTAGGGAAATTTATCCAACTGCCATTCTTCTGCTATTGTGTCTCTGCAGGGCCACTCCCAACCAGAAGCTGAGGCAAGGGGCAAGGAAGCTCAGGTGATGATTCCATCAGGGTCACACTCCGGAACACAGAGCAAGGCAGGGAAGCAGAGTTTGCATGGCCCGAGGGCAGGGATGCAGAGTTGGCAGTGGTGAGGGCAAATAGAAAATAGTCAGCATATAAACATCTATTCTGTTGTTCCATGAACCCCTTTTGGGCAGTCTGGAAAACTCTCAGGTCCATTTTCAAAATAATCTTAATAAATATTAAAAAAACAGAACACAGAGGATTACAAAGGAAACCAATTATATTGAAAAACAGTTATCAAAATACTAAAAATATGAAATTGGGATTAAGTAATATAGATGCTTGTTTATTAGCACATGAAACTATAAAATCTAACAATGACCAAATGTTCTAAATAAATGTAAGTGATATTTCAAGATACCTACAATAGCAGAAATGCCCATGAAAACATCTCCAGTGTTTACTGGTGATAAAGTCTTAGGTGCTTCTAGCACTATTATGTTTTGTTGCCTACATTCCTAACTGAAGAAAATTCTAAATTGCAGTTAGGGTTTGTGATGTAAAGACAACTTTCTCCCATCTAGGTTCAGGGAGCACTGAATTCTATGCAGGGGCTCCATAGGGGTCTGAGAACCTCACATTAAGAATGCTCACTTTAAATATAAGTGCAGGGATTGTTAAATTGTAGGGCAATGGTAATATAAGCTTGAGTATGAAGGGACAGCAGTGTAGCCAGAATACAGTTTAACAGTGGTAGGATGCTTGCTGTGCATGTCCCAGGAACCTGGATAAGAAATGATGCATTTGCCCAATTCAGTGGTAGCCCTCTGCTTCCATTAAGTACAATATCATTGGCTATGCTAGAATATAAACTTCATGAGGACATGATTTTAAAAAAACTTGTTTTTGAAGTTTTTAAAAATATAAACATACACACATACATACATATGTATGCATATGTCCTACATTTATGGCTTGATGAATTTTCATGAACTGAACTCACTGGTGGAAGCAGAACACAGATCATTACTAGCATCCCTGGAGCCTTCCTCAGGTCTCCTTCCTGCAAGGGTAGGTACCCCATCTCCCCCAAGGGTAGCTAGTATCCTGATTTCTAACAACACAATGAAGTTATGCCTGTTTTTGTTATTTATTTAAATAGAATAATGCAGTCTGTATTCTTTTGTGTCTGGCTTCTTTCTCTCCAATTATATTCATGAGATTTCCCCATATTGTTCCATATAGTTGTGGGTTAGTCATTCTCATTGCTGTATAGCATCCCATTGTATAAATATACCATGATTCATCTGTTCTGGTATTAATGGGAATTTGGGTTGTTTTGAGTTTTGGGCTATTATAAGTAATTATTGTTACAAATATTCTAGTATATGATTTTTATATTGAATTATTTCTGTTGAATACATAATTGGGAGTAGAACTGCAAGGTCATAGGGTCTGAGTATATTCAACCTCAGAAGATATTGCCAGTTTTCCAAAGAGATTGTATTGATTTATACTTCCACCAGTTTCAGTTGCTCCAAATCTTTACCAACACATAGCATTTGCTATCTTTTAAATTCTAGTCATTCTGGTGGTTGTGTAGTCATAGTCCCTTGTGGTTTTCTTTTAAAAATGTATTATTAATATTATTTTTGATGCTAAATAATAATTAAATATATTTATGGGATATTTTGTCATGTTTTGATGTATACATATAATGTGGTATTAGATCAAGCTAATTAATATCCATTGCCTCACTTACCTATCTTTTTTATAGTGTGACATTTGAAATTTACTCAGTTATTTTGAAATTCAGAATACATTGCTATTGGCTATAGTTACCCTGCTATGCAATATATCTCAAAACCTGTTCTTCCTGTCCGCCTGAAACTTTTTACCCTTTGATCAGCAACTCCTCCATTCCCTTCCTTTCTACCCTCTCATCCTCCCATAACTATCTTTCTACTCTCTACTTTCATGAGTTTAACTTTGTTCGGTTCCACATATGACTGAGATCATGTGGTATTTGTCTTTCTGTGCCTGGCACATTTTACTTAGCATAATATCCTCCAGATTCATCCATGTTGTTGTAAATGACAGAATTTCTTTCCTTTTAAGACTGAATAACTTTGGGAGGCTGAGGTGGGTGGATTGCCTGAGGTCAGGAGTTTGAGAACAGCCTGGCCAACATGGTAAAACCCCCTCTCTACTAAAAATGTAAAAATTAGCTGGGTGTGGTGGCAGGCGCCTGTATTTCTAGCTACTTGGAAGGCTGAAGCAGGAGAATTGCTTGAACCTGGGGGGCAAATGTTGCAGTGAGCTGAGATCACGCCACTTTACTCCCGCCTGGGCATAAGAGTGAAACTCCATCTAGAAAAAAAAAAAAGACTGAATAATATTCCATTTTATACACCACACTTTCTTATCCATCTATTGAAGAGCCCTTAGATTGTTTCCATATTTTGGCTTTTGTGAATAATTCTGCAATGAACATGGAAGTACAGATATCTCTTCAACATATGGATTTCGGTTCCTATGGATATCTTACCCAGAAGTGGAATTACTGGATCATATGGTTATTCTATTTTTAGTTTTTTAAAGAACTTCTATACCATTTTCCATAAAGACTTACTAATTTACAATCTCACCAACAGTGTACAAGAGTTTCCTCTTCTCCATATCCTCTCTAACACTTGCTATCTGTCATCTTTTTGATAAAAGCCATTTTAACAAGTGTGAAGTGATACCTTATAGTGGAAAATTTTCATTTGTATTTTCCTAATGATTAATGAGGCTGAGCATTTTTTCATGTACCCATTGGCCATTTGTATGTCTTGTTTTGAGGAATGTCTGTTTAGATCCTTTGCCCATTTTTTAATTGAGTTGTTTGAGTTCATTATATATTTTGGATACATAATTGCTTATCAGATGTATAGTTTTAACATTTTTCTCTAATTCTTTGAGTTGTATTTTTACTTTGTTAATAGTTTTCTTTGCTGTGCAGGTTTTTAGTTTGATACTATGTAATTTGTTTATTTTCATTGTTGCTGCCTGTGTCCTTGTGGTTTTAATTGGAATTTTTCTGCTATCTAGGGAAGTTGAGCACCTCTGAGTTCATGCAGGTACTGGCTATTTGGATATCCTCTTTTATGAAGTACTGTGTAAGTCTGTTGCCTATTTTTCTAATAAATTTTTGGCGAATTTATGTTGTATTTGTCCAAGGTAAGCCACCTTTGAGTAATCCAGAAGAAGAAAAATTATTATATTATTATTGATAACAATACTGGTCATAATTATGTACTGTTTTATGAAGCTTACAAAGTGCTATTCAATGTGTGCTCTGATTTGCCCTTCACACTACCTCCTGAGAAGAATAGTTATTGCCATCTATATGTCATAGGTGCAAGACCTGAGGCTCAGAGGGGCTAAGGGAAACAAGTCAGGAATAGACACCAGTTTATTGCTGGAAAAAATTCAAAGCATAGTCTATATGATGACTATTACATCTGTGCTACTTACGAGGTAGAGATGAAAAGGAGTGTTGATGAGATGTCTGAATGGGAAATAATGAATGGAGATGTTTGGAATGGAGAGTCCAGTCGTGGCCACCACCCTCTGGCTGGCACACCATGACAGGCAGTCTTATGATGTGCCTCTAGATTGTGTCAATTTTGAGTTTTGATGAGGTCCTAAGACACCTAAGACAGGAACTTGGTATCAGTATTCAATGCAGTGACTTTTAAAATGATTATATATGCTGTATAGATAGTATTTTTGAGGGTGTTATTATTCTTTAAATCCACCATTTTAATCACTACATATCCTGGAATCTTCTGTTTCTTTTGAATTCCTTCAATTATAACTTCTCCCATTAAAAGAGCACCATATTCCATACCACTTGATTCCCGAGGCCATTTACTTAGATTCATTGAATGGTAGACTTGGGAAACTATATCAAGGTCACCAAAACAACCCTCTCAGAATTTTGCAAATGAGAGCATTAGACCCCAAGACGCAAAGTGATGTTTTCAACATCAAAGAGCAAGTTAATGTGGAGGATGATGTAAAATAAGCTTGGGGAGAGTGGAACGGCGGAATTGACTTTAAATAGGAAAGATTTTCAACAGGAATTGATTTTTTAAAGTTTTATCAAGGTGTAATCGATATACAAAAAACTGCATGTATTTAATATATATGATTTGATGAGTTTGGACACATGCATACACCTATGATAAAGTTGATTAAGCTGAGTTTTAAGGGAGGTGAAAAATTCTGGTAGTTCTATGGACAGAGGATTGTTTTCAGAACCAATAAGAATTTTATGTATCTGGATACCACTTTCCTGGAACGTCCCCAAGTTCAGGAGCATAAATTTAGGCAAGAACAAGCCCTTTGAGGATATCTAGTTTTCTCTTGGGGTTCCTGGCTGATGTGTTTCTTCGTAGTCTAACCAATGAATTATGCAGGCTCCAAGCAGCAGCATTTTCAGAGAACTGGCTCACAATCTATGTGAATTATTTTGCAGAAAATTAATTTTCCAGTGAGTCAAATCAAGCTTTATTAGAAGCTTTACTTGAAGGAAGGTAATATTCATAGAAACCTCTCAGAGATTCAAGGTAGATCTTCCTGTACTAGATGGAGTACTTCTTATTTAAAGCAAAGTCTTTGCTTGCTTGAAGAAAAAATAAGCCTTTCTGATATATAAGGGAGCACACTGGTGTTTTCCTGCTTTGTTACAATGTTTTCAGGGCTATCTCTTAATTCTTTCCTGATCAGATGTACTGATAAAACAGCATTCCTTTCTATTTGGAGAGGAGGACTTAGACCTTTGAAGGGGGCCAGACTTTTTCTTCTCTAGAGACAGTGTCCCTTTGTGGAGTAGTGGAGTGGCACTTCTTAACTGCATTTCTGGTGGCTCCCCTGCTGCAAGCCATTCTCCATAATGCTGAGCCCTCTCATTGTGTGGGGGGAAAAGTGGGGTTGGCAAAATTCTAGCTCAGGAAAACAGCTGATGGCTTTTATTTGTGACATTTTTAGTATACAAATTCAGATATGTAATTCTTTGTTTCAACCCTCAATTGTGGAGGAACACTTGTAAAGAAGCAGTTGTTCTAATAATCTTCAGCTATATCTTCCTGATTAATCTAGATTTTGTGCATATTTAGCCCAAATCACAATGATTGGCAAACCTCTGACTTTGTGGGTGGCATAGAATTGTGCTTTCAGAACTCATGTCTAATCAAGGTGCCCTAAGAGGTAGGGGCCCATAGGTTTCCATGGTGCAGTGTCTAGGTTCACTTGCCAGCTGTAAGCCAGGAGGGGGAAAGGGATGAAGTGAGAACAGTGCCATTGGGGAAACATCCCAGATCAGGGCAAGTACATTCAAATTTAGAAAGAAATCTGTAACTGAGAGTTCCTACAAGTGACTCCACTCAGAAAAGCAGAAATAACACTGGATAAGACTCCATTCTTTATTACCAACCAACTGCATAACCTTTGCCAATACATGGAACTGTTTTGAGCCTCAGTGTTCTCAGGTGAAAAAGGGGGTATTTCTGTTAGAGTTTGTCTCTAAGCAGCACAAACTCTCACCACCTTAAGTAGAAGAGCATGTTTTGGAAATTGCTGCAATGCCCATAGAATCTGCAGGAGGCTTAAGATTCAGGCTTCAGAAAGGGCAAGAAACCCAGCAGATCCAGGAGCTGGGAGCAGAACACCTGCCTTGGTAATGAATGGGCTCACCTTCTTAGGCTGTTAGTTAGAGGTGTACTGTTCTATGTAAATATATACAGACCAAGGCTGGTACAGAGTCTTCACAAACATTGGGGATCCTGCTAATTGAGTCCTTGGTTTTTGGTTTCTCAGTGCAGAGCTGTGGATTTGTAATGCCAGTACTTAGTTTACAAGAAAAAAAGTGATGGACATTTCCAGTCTTTTCACTTCTGATACAGTTTCTCTTCTGGAATATATGTATTCAGCAGAATTTTGATTCCCTTGAAGACAGTATACTTACTGCCAAGCTGAAGCTTGAAACATTTGATACAGTTTTAATTTTATTACATAATTACATAAATAAGATGGAGAAGGCTCTGGAGCTTAACATACTTGACATTTAAATCTAACTTTGCAAAACCATTTACTGGGCTGGAAAAGAATTTGCTGTGCTTTCTCAGCTCTACCTGGAGATGCTGTCATAGGAAATAAGGGGCATCCCTAGAAGGGGCAAAAGTTATGGTTGAAGTTGATTTTTATTTTCTATTCATTGAAATAGATGATCTTGGTTAGGCCTTTCTTTGTGCTGGCCATACATTTAGCAGTAGTTACCATAACCATTACATCCTTGGGAAATATTTTTGTGAAAATACACTGTCATTGAATACATCAGAGCCTTTTTTTCAGCTATTCTGAAAGTCATTTGGAGCTCAATTTAGAGAATTCCTGGTTGTAAGGAGCTGAAATTCATGCTATTTGTTTAGTGCATTTTAATCACTTAAGAGTTTAACTATTTCAGGTCTTTTTCTTCATCTAAAAATTACTGAGGATATTTGTGTATTGCTGCTAGATATTTTTAATTAGCAAGAGTTATGTAAACACAGGTATTGATTTCACATTTTTTTTTCTTTCATACTGGGAGATGGGTAGGGATTACAAGAAAGAGCCTCAATCTTGGTTTTACAGTCACATTTAGGAAAGGTGGTCTGTCTATGTATCGAGCATTCTCAAGGGGCACTGCCCTTGCAGCTATCAGTGACATGGATGAGTTGTGGAAATAGAGTCCTATTATTTTCCCATCAGTTTCCCTGATAGAGTCCCCCATAGGCATAGACTGTCATGTATGTCTGAGTGGTAGAGAGTCCACGCAATATCCATGGGATAAATATTGCAGAGATGGCCAGACATACCCCCAAATTCATGCTCCATTTTTATAGTAGACAGTCACCTCTGATAAGTAGCTACCCAGCAGGAGCTAAAGTTCCCAATCTTACATCTAGGTGTGGCCATGTAACTGTTTCTCACTAATGGAATTGTCATGGAAATGATGTGTGTTGTATCTTGGCCATAGCATTTAAGGAAGCAGGGATGCCACTGCTCTGTTCTGTTTCCTCTTCTACTGGCTGCTTGCCGGTGATTCCAGCTGGGCATGGTGGGGCCATTGTGAATGCCACCTGTCAATTCATAACACCCACCTTTTATTCTTACCTGAGCAAGAAATAAATTTTTATTGTGTTTGAACTGTTACAACATTTGTAGGTCTATTTGTTGAATCAGCTAACATTACCCTATCATAGAAAAGGAAATAGACTCCCTTGGGTAGACCTCTGACTTTATTACTCTATATTTATTGTGTCTTTGAAAAATCCTTTGTCCATCTGAACTCATAGTAGAAAGAGAAGACTAGTCTACATTTCCTGTGCTTGTAACATCTATAGGTGGGCACAGATGTATGAATGAAACTAGCATTCCTTCGATTTATAACTCCCAAATTATTCTCTCAAATGCTTAGCTCATTGAGAGGAAGCATGGCATACTGGTTGTGTGTAGTCTATGGATCCGGATGGGTGTAAATCTTGCCTCTGTTGCTTACTGTGTTTGTGAACTTGGGCAAGTTGCTTAATCTTTCGAAGTCTTTGTCTCTCCACCTACAAAATACTGGTGATAACACTACCTATCTCAGAGGAATGTTAGGAGATTTACATGAATTAATAAATCTAAGTGCTTAGGATATTTTCTGGCTTACAGTAAGCACAAATAAATGTCATTTCTTGAAATTATTCAGGGACTTTATTGTGATTTAGCTTAGGACTTCTGAAGACCTTTGCATTTGTGCTTGTTTTTACATAGCATAAGAATGCAGCAAAGCTCTTAGATGAAGGGGAATGCCATTGTTAGTGGGACAGAAGCAAATCTAATATAAAAAAACAAATCACAAGCACTAGCTTCTGGTGGATTAGGAGACAGTGGTGATAATAATAGTTTATAGTGCTTACTGTGTGTCAGGCATTGTTTTAATTTTACATATGTTAGCTTATGTAATCATCACAATAATCCTATATATTAGACATTGCTATTTCCTTCATTTTACAGATGGGAAAATTGAGGCACAGTGAGTTTAAATTGCCCCAGGCCACACAGCTAGTAAAGTGGCAGAGTTATTGCTTCATGTCCATGCAGTCTGGCTGCAGAGGCTGTGCATGGGAAGCTCCTGCTCTTTTTTAGCACTTAGCTCAGGGGCCTCTTTTTTGTGAACTCTTCTGTGAAGTCTTTCCTGCTATGTTTGGGAGGGTTGTTTACCGCTACCTCTGCTAGCTACCACTCTATCTTGTAGCAGTTTGATTGTAGCAGGAACCACACTGTATTGTAGTCATTTGTTCATATTTCTTTGAGTTCCTTGTACATGTAGACTAACTATCTCGTGTTTCTTAAACTTCAGTATATTTATAAACAGCCCGGAGATCTTGTTAAAATGCAGATTTCAATTCAGTAGGTTTGATGGATAATTTCATGTATCAACTTGAGCAGGCCACAGAGTGCACAGATCTTTGATCAGACATTATTCTAGATGTTTCTGTGAGGGTGTTTTGGATGAGATTGTTTAAATCAGTAGTAGACTTAGTAAAGCAGATTGTCCTTCCAAATGTGGGTGGGCCTCATCCAATCAGTTGAAAGCCTTAATAGAACAAAAAGGTTGACTTTCCCCTGGAGTAAGCAAGAATTCCTCCTGCATGACTGCCTTTCAACTGGAACATCAGCTTCTTCATTTTTAAAATTATAGATGCAGGGGGTATATGTGTAGGTTTGTCACATGGGTATATTGAGTGACGCCGAGGTTTGGGCTTCTAAAGATGGCACATCAGTTTCATCATGGTTTTGGACTTTGACTGAAACATCAGTGCTCCCACCTTCCCCAGGTCTTGAGCCTACTGACCTTATGACTAGAACTAGCCCATTGGCTCTCCTGGATCTCTCATTCTCTAACTCACCCAGCGGATCGTAGGACTTGTCAGTCTCCATAATTGTACGGGCCAGTACCTTATAATAAATCGATCTATATATAGTTAAAGATATCAATCAATCACGTATTGGTTCTGTTTCTCTGCATAGCCCTAATCTAGTAGGTCTGGAGTGGGGCCTGAGATTCTACATTTCTAACCAGTTTCCAGGTGACGCTGATGCTCTGTGCAGTGGGCCATATTGTGAGGAACGAGGGCGAGACTGTCTCATTCACCTTCATAGCCTTGGTCTCTAGCAGAGTGGGCACCCTGGCACTTTCTGTCGAAGGTTTTGGATAAAGTTTTGTATTGTTCTGTTTTTTTTTTTTTATTTTTTTTTATTTTTTAGAATGAAAGAGAGAAAGAGGAAGAGATTTTAGAAAAAGAGAGAAAAGGAGAAAGAAACAGCAAAAGAAAAAAAAGAATGAAAGAGAAAGAGGAAGAGATTTTAGAAAAAGAGAGAAAAGGAGAAAGAGAGAAACAGCAAAAGAAAGAAAGAATGAAAGAGAGAAAGACAGAGGACGAGAAAGAGGGAGACAGAAGGAGAGGCTTGTTTTATTGCGCAGGCTACAATACAGTCTAAAAATGGGTATTAAAAACCTCTTTTATGCCAATAATTGTGTTTAACAATGGAGACAGGAAGGTAGGGGATGAAAATAACAAATAAGCAGCCAACCAATATTTTATTTAAACCTGTGAAATGCTATGCAATTGCTGGGGAGTGATTTACTTCCAATTATGTGGTCACTTTTAAAATAGGTATAATGTGATATTGAGAAAAATGTACGTTTTGTGGATTTGGGGAGGAGAGTTCTGTAAATATTTGTTAAGTCTAGTTGTTCCAGGTCTGAGTTCAAATCCTGGATATCCTTGTTAATTTTCTATCTCGTTGATCTGTGTAATTTTGACAGTGTAATGTTCAAGTCTCCCACTATTATTGTGTGGGAGTCTGTCTCTTTGTAAGTCATTAAGAACTTGCCCTATGTATCTGTGCTCCTGTAATGGGTGCGTATATATTTAGGATCGTTAGCTCTTCTTGTTGCATTGATCCTTTCACCACCATGTAATGTCCCTCTTTGTTTCTTGTGTTCTTTGTTGTTTTAAAGTCTGTTTTATCAGAGATG